>BQNB010046822.1:0-43488 GCA_026074375.1 Tanacetum coccineum
TAGTGTTAGATAGTTGTAATATAAGTAGTGTGGTGAGAAGAAGTTGTGAAGGTATGAAGTTGTGAAGATTGAAGAAGTTGTGTAGTCATGATCAAGGTGTGAAGATAAGTTGTGTAGTGAAGTTGTGAAGTAGTTGTGAAGTTGTGAAGTTGTGAACTAGTTGTGAAGTTGTATTATGATAGATTGGTTCTAGCTAAGATTAGAACTCGACATTTAGCTTAGTGTCGTAAATTGATATAAGCAACGTTGTGTACGATTTTCTCCGCCATAAGGGAGTTTGTTGACATAGTGAAGAAAACTCTCGAGTTTGGTGCTCGGGGAGTGGAGTAGGGCGAAGAGGTGCTTCGTTACCGAACCACTATAAATCCTTGCGTTGTGGTTTGATTGTTCTTACTCTTATCTCTTGTCTTACATGACTTTCTCATATCATTTTATTGATTGTTTAGATAAGTATATTGTTCATATTGTGCAAGTGTTGAACTCACATAAAGTCGAATCTAAAATTTTACAAACAATTTAAAACCTTTAATTAAAAAGCAGTAAACTATTCAACCCCCTTCTAGTTTTCCACAGAAGGGATATCGAAAAAACGTATCAATTGCACGAACAAAAACATGGACTCCTGGGAATGCTCGTGAGTATTGATTGTATGCATTGGGAATGAAGAAACTGCCCAAAGGCATTACATGGGCAATTCCAACGAAGGGATCATAAATACCCTACTCTTATGTTAGAAGTTGTGGCGGATCAAAGATTGTGGATTTGGCATGCATTTTTTGGGGTTCCAGGGGCGAATAATGATCTAAATGTGTTATATGTTTCCCCGATGATGAACTTGCTGATACAGCTCCGGAATGTCCATTTGTGGTAAACGGACATACATATAGGAAAGGTTACTTTTTAGCCGACGGTATTTATCCAGCATGGTCTACGTTTGTCAAATCATTTTCCGTTGCAAGGGATGAAAAATGCTTGCAGTTTAAAAGAGTTTAAGAAGTTGCAAGGAAAGATATTGAACGGGCTTTCGGAGTACTCCAAGGTCGTTGGGGAATTATACGACAACCCGCTCGTGCTTACCAAATCAACATGTTGAAAAAAAATAATGTATTGTTGTATAATGTTACATAACATGATTTTGGAGGACGAAGGATTTGAAGTGAATGTGAAAGATTTGTTCGTTAGTCCAACGTCCCATATTCAACGAACTTGGGTTGAAAGATGCGAATTACATCTTAGGAAATCAAAAGAGCTTCGAGATAGAAAAGCGCACATCGATCTTTGACAGGACCTTATGGAGCATCTATGGAATAATCATTAGTTTGTAATTTTAATTTTATGTAATGTTTTATTTTATGTAATGTTTTTTTTTATTTAATGTAATGTTTTTTATATTAATGAATTAAATTTTAGTTGTATTGGTATTTTTTTAATTAAGTAAATTAAAAAAAATTAGAGAACGACAACAGAAATGTGGTGTCAACAGATGCCCCAACAAATATGGAGCCGTTCAGTTTCTGATGTCGTTTTCCATTTTGCTGACGTGGACTTTTTTTAGAACGGCACCGGTAGAACTGCAGCACTATCTTCCATCAAAACCATATACTATGTTTTACTTTGACTACAAAACCTGAAACCACAAAGAAAACATCAATGGCGAACAGAAAAACCCTTGTTGTCCCCTTACTCAAAATCAAACATTTCTCTTCATCTTCTTCAATCACAAACTCTAATCCCATATCATCTTCCATTAACAAAAACAACAACAAGAATGATATTTATATTAACAATGAAGAGCCACTCAAAACCCTTGATTCATTACTCAAACAAAACCAAATTGAACCAGCTAAAACCCTAATCAAATCACTCATAACTTCAAAAGGATCACCTTCTGACATTTATACTAACTATACCAAAAAACCCAAGTTTTTTCCAAGCTTTATTTTATCTATTTGTGCAGAATTAAATTTACCCAATGAATCAATTGATTTATTTAACTTAATTAGAAAAGATGGTATTTTTCCTTCACTTGTGTCTTTCAATATGTTGTTGGAATGTTTGGTTAGTTGTGGGAAATATAGTAATGTGTTGTGTTTGTTTGATAATGTTGTTAAAACCGGTATTCGTGTCGATAAGTTTACGTATGGGAAAGCGGTTCAATCAGCGGTTAAATTGCGAGATACGAAAAGGGGTTTGGAGTTGATGGAAATGATGAGGAAGGGTGGTGGGATGGGGGTTAGTAAGTTTGTTTATAATGTTTTGATTGGTGGGTTGTGTAAGGAGAAGAGGTTGGTTGATGCACGCAAATTGTTTGATGAGATGCTTGAGAGAGGTAACGTTGGAGGTGATAAGGTTACGTTTAATACGATGATTGATGGGTATTGTAAAGTGGGTGATTTGGATGAGGCGTTTAGGATTCGGGAGAGGATGAAGGAGTGTAAAGTTGAGGCGAATGTGGTTACGTTTAATACGTTGTTGAGTGGGTTGTGTAGAGGGAAGAGAATGGATGAGGCGAAGAAAGTTTGGGATGATATGAAAGTTTGTGGGTTTGTTCCTGATGGATTTAGCTATAGTTTTATGTTTGACGGGTTTTCAAGGGCGGGTGATTTGGATACTTGTGTGTCGCTTTTTGAACAGGTTGATAAGGATGGGATTCGTATAAATGAGTATACGTGTGGCGTATTGTTAAATGGGTTGTGTAAGGGAGGGAAAACTACTAAGGGTGAAGAGATTTTGGTGAGATTACTAGAGACGGGACTTGTGCCAAGTGAGGTGATATTTAATACAATTGTTGATGGTTATTGTAGGGAGGGCAATATAGAAATGGCTCTTTCGACAATTGAAAAAATGAAATACCATGGGGTGAAGCCAAACAGTATGACTTTCAACTCTGTGATCAACCGGTATTGTCAGTGTGGTAATCTTGCTGAAGCGGAAAAATGGATAAAGAGGATGGCGGATATGGGTATTTCTCCCGATGTCGCAAGCTACAATATTCTACTTGATGGGTTTGGACGGACTTTGCAATTTGACAAGTGTTTTCAGGTGCTTGAAGAAATGGAAAATATCGGCTTAAAGCCAAATGCGATAAGTTATGGTTCGTTAATGAACCAGTTATGCAAGGACGGAAGGCTAGTTGAAGCTGAGGTGGTTTTCAGAGATATGATAGGTAGAGGTGTTTTACCAAGTACAAATACTTATAATATGCTAATTAGTGGATATTGCAACGGCGGGAAGATACAAGATGCTTTTAAAATTTACGATGAAATGTTGAGCAATAAGGTAAGTCCAACATTGGTCACATATAATACAATCATAAACGGGCTATGCAAAAAGGGTAGGGTTGAGGAAGCCGAAGAACTAGCTTCAAAAATCATCAAATGTGATGTCATAACATATAATTCATTAATCTCTGGCTATTCAATGAAAGGAAACAGCCAAAAGTGTTTAGAGTTATATAAGAATATGAAAATGTCGGGAATTAGACCTACTATTAATACATATCATCCGCTAATCAGTGGTATTAAGAACGAGGGGTTAGCACTTGTGGAGAAACTCATCAGTGAAATGTCAGAAATTAACTTAGCTCTTGACCGCGTGCTATATAATGAACTAATACGTTGTTATGCAGAGCACGGTCTTGTGGAGAAAACCTTACAATTGTACCATGAGATGGTTAATAAGGGAATTTTTCCTGATAGGATGGCATACAATAGCTTGATCATTGGATATCTAAAGCAGGGAAAGCTCGATGAATCAAAGGATCTTGTTGATAAAATGAAGGCAACTGGATTAGTTCCTAAAGCTGATACGTTTAACACATTAATCAAGGGTCTTTGTGATCTTAAAAAGTTCAGTGAAGCATATACTTGGTATAGAGAAATGGTGACAAATGGATATTTGCCAAGTGTAAGTGTTGGTAATGAGCTTATTACTGGTCTCAAGGAGGAAGGAAGCTTTCAAGAAGTCCATATAATATACTCTGAAATGAGGGTTAAAGGATTAGATTTTGAAAGTACAAATGAGGATCTTTGTGCTGTAGCAAAATTGTAGATAGAGGTGAGGTGAATTCGGTGTTACAGTTTTTTCAAGTATAAATGTATTACTATCATGTCAAATATCTAATTGCATATAACATTTTCATGAATATAGCTAAAAAATTTAGTATCATTTTGCAGACGAAGAGCAAGCTTTATTAGTTAAGTGCCGCATTCGCTTTAAGTGGCAATACCTTGTAATCACGGGTTCGGATACCCTTTTTTAGAAGTGGGAACTTAGACCCATTTTTTTATGTAAAATTATAAAAATGTCTAATAGGTCAAATCTTAAATTTAGCTTAAAAGGAGACTGGTCAAAATCGATCAAAGAGGTCAAAAGTCGCCTAGTATTTCCGCATATAACCTTCTGTAATTTGGTTTCATTCAGAAAGAGATTATTATTATTAGTCCATATTATCTTCACAAGATCAGGTACTAATATAGTTTTGATTATTCATAGAAGACTTAGAAATGGCAGAAAAAGGTGTCTGTTGGTCAATCCGACCCGTTTCATTTGTTTTGGGTCAATACCATCTTACGTGAACTTTGTACAGATAGTTTAACTGCCTCGTAATTCGTAACAACAGAGTTCATGAGTTTGCAACTCGAAGACTTAGTCTGCTTGTTCCTGGAATACATTTCATTTATTTGATTTTTTATACATTTCAACAGGTACCTAGGTTGAGTATACATTAGGTTCAGCATAAAATGTTGAAGGAGGATATAACTATTATACCATTTGCTCTTTGGCTTTCATCTTTAGCGAAGCTATCTTATTTCGCTAAACCCATCATGTGTATACTACTAATACTGTATAGATTATTGCTAGAGTTCTAGTATACGTTCATAAGTTTTAGCTTTTGTAACTCGCTCAACAGGGGCGGACCCAGGATTTTCAATGGGGTGTTGCACAAAGAAAATGTTGGGCCAATTAAAGTTATACCGTAAGAAATTAAGGTAGCACAAAAAATTTTGGGGGTTGCACATGCTAAAAAAAGGGCAATTTTGAAATTTTTTTACACTTCGTGACTTAAAATCGGGTGTAGCCCGTGCCACACCCGGCACCTATGTAGGTCCGCCCCTGTCACTCAAGCTGTTTCTCTTGAAGCACAAACTACATGAATTTGTTCATGTTATAAATGTATTTAATGATTTTGAAGCTTTGCATGATACAACATAAGCATAGCTACTCTTGCAGTTCTATAAATTTAACTGTAATTGAGTTGAAAGGAAGGCTTTGTATGCGTCTGGGACAATGGAGGTTGGTACAAAGTTGGGACACCAAAATTGGTATGCACCATATTGATGAAAAATTATATAATAGGTACGCACCATATTGATGAAAAAATATATAATTTTAATTACTGGTTAAACCGTACTTGTCATGTTGACCCACAAACATGGGCATGCCCATCTTTGATAATAACTAATGCGCAAAATTCAATTAGTTGTTTTACTTACTAAAACTATTGCTATATTACAATGATAGCTTAAAATTTGAATCGAAGATCTGATTAGGTTGTATGCATAAAAAACACACATGGTGACTTATGAACAGTTTGACCCATTTGAATCTATTTTTTTAGCCCTCTTTTTTTATTTGATATGCTTAAGGTAGAACATCACCCATATTTAATAAGTAGATTGGTCAAAGTTGCCTCTTCTAGTACAAATTATTAACTCTAGTTCATAGATTAAAACGGCATGAAAGCTGTACCTAAGAATCATTAAGGGTTTAACAATGACAGAAACCGGCAGCATTATCTGTGTTTTATGGCTTAAGATATTGAATTGGAAATGAATACAAGGGACATTGAATGGATATAATACCGATGCATGAATTAAGGTTTCTTGACAGTTAGGTTGAACATTTTGATTTTGCACTGTGCAGTTGCTATCCTTGTTTTTCCATTCTGTAATGGAAGTATTTGATTGCTACCTTACACTCGAAACAAAAAAGGTTATTGCAATAAGGAGATTCGCATCTCTTCAATTTATGCTTACCACTCTCGTTCCAAATTAACCCTCGATATGAGGACAATAAACCCTGTCAACACCTAACACTGTTGATTCACATAACGCGTCAAATACTTGGGGTCTTAATTTGGGGTGGCATGATAAGGAGTAGAGAATGATCGCATGTGGTTGCATGACATTTGATATCTGAACATTGTCTTCCATATTGTGAGATATTTAATTGTCTTTGAAAGAAAAGGTTGGGCAAACTGCGGATGCTTGCTTCGTTTAGTTAGATCCTTCTGTTTTCTGTAGGCAGTTTTGTTTTGAGGTCGGGTATTGAATTCAAACTCTACTTTCAGAAGTTTCCATGTTTTCGATTATGGTGTTTTTGCCTCTTCTTTGATTAAGAGTTTGGTGATAAGATTTTGTGCTTTAGTCTTAAAGAAAATTTAAATATATTTTCATTCATTAAATCGGTATCTCTGCCAGATCAAGTTCCACTAAGCAAAGATTACAAATCCTTGAAGATGAGTTTGTTTTGTCCATTATCACCACAGTTAAGGTCAAGTGTATTATAATTTGATTTGCATGGTGGCTCAAATATTGTTTGTTTTCAGTCTTTTCTCGTGTTTATAGTGAAAATAAAGCATAGAACTTGCTTTTATGCATATATGTGTGCACTCAAATTTACCGAGGGTTGTCGTATGACATGAATCAACAGTATAAATATGCATTCCCAACTGTTTTTCTTCATTGCAGAAATCGTTATTAATAGAAAGAGCAAACAGGAATCCTTCAAAATAATGAGAATTGTTTAAAGGCTCTAAGCACACAGGTGTTGCTTCTTAGATTTCAGATTGCATTTTAGCGATACATTTAGCATTCAAAAACAAACTAAAGATCTACCAATCATAGTGTTCAAGCCTTTCTAAATAAACCAATCGTGTTCTTAGGATGAGGTGTAATTCAGATCAACATTCAGGTGCCATTTATGCCATTTAACCTGGTCAAGTTTTATACTGCAACCTTAGGAAGGTGGTTCATGCTTCCAGTAAACCTTCATTATATATATACCCAATTAGCATTAAGCTAGAAGACAAAAATCATTGGATTTTTCAGTTGGCCCAAAAATTTTACTCGAGTCCAAAACAATAGCCCAAAATAACTAGCCTGACCCAAAACTAAAAAAAATTACAAAACGTACCATCAACTTTTAAATATTTATAATTTTTTTATATAATAAAATTTATTTATCAAATATGTAACACATATCGACCGATTCATTCAGAAAAAAAAATATCGAAGAAAAGATCTTCGAATCACGAACAAAACGAGGCTAATATTGCAATGTTTCTGACATACGTACGATTTTATTAAAAATATTGAAGTTTAATATATATATATATATATATATATATATATATATATATATATATATATATAAACTTTCAAAACACACTCATAAACTACCTAAAAACTTTAAAATAAATGACAGAGGTCAAAGATGTATAATTCTATAAAAGTTTGAATTATATAAATAACTATATACTTTTTTGCTATTGACGACTATTTTATATAACAAAAAAGTTTGAATTGTAAATAATGCAAAAAAAAACACTCTAAACCTATAAGCAACCACAATATAACGAGGGGTCAAAAATGTATAATTCTATAAAAGTTTGAATTATATAAATAACTATATACTTTTTTGCTATTGACGACTATTTTATATAACAAAAAAGTTTGAATTGTAAATAATGCAAAAAAAAACACTCTAAACCTATAAGCAACCACAATATAACGAGGGGTCAAAAATGTATAATTACATGAAAATTTGAATTATATAAATCACTCTATGCTTTTTTATGTTATTGACGACTATTTGATATAACAAAAATATTTGAATTGTAAATAACGCAAAAAAAAACACTCTAAACCTATAAGCAAGCACAATATAACGTCACTAGAAAAACAAACTGCTCCCGCCGCAACGCACGGGTACCATCTTTCTTGTTCCATATATTCCAGAAAATAAGTTGGTATAACTTTTCTTGTTTTTTTAGATCAGAAAAGGAAAGAGTGGACCAAAGAAAATCATAAATAAGGTTCAACATAAGGATAGATAAGTGCAATTGACTGAAAATAATGGCTATGGATGCTTCAACTTAAAAAGATAGAAAACCTTGTAGAGATGTTTATGTTTCTCGACACTTTCAATATGGAACAAAAGCCTAATCAGACAGCAAGTGCATAAACATTGTAAACCAATTAGAGCAAACCGAACCTTGAGAACTAGTTAAAAGAAAACTAGTAACATTACCAGAAGCAAAGCCAAAATAAAGCTACAAAAGGAAGTCCAAACATCAAAGTCAAAATCAAAATATAAATTCATAAGTCAAAATCTCCAACTAAATATGGCATATACTGAACCCTCAACACAAAATTTGAGTAGCGATTATTCAAAAATCCCTTCTATACCATAATTTTATTCATTATCACATTCCGCATGAACACCCGTTCTCAACTCTTAACTGTCTCGATATGTGATCTAGTAGGGTTCCACTGGCTTGCGGAAGTTTGCTCCAGCATACACTGCTTCAGCACCGAGCTCCTCTTCAATTCGCAAAAGCTGATTCCAGAAACATAATAGCATATAGTTGACATCTTAGCAGTAATCATAAGAGCATACAAAACAAAGAGCATACATTGTTCCATGACAGGATAAGTATATCTAAGAGGAGCCCGAAACACTTTTTTCCAAAAAAATTATAAAGGAAACTGCAAATAGTCCCGAATTATTTCTGGTTAAAGAGCCTCTTTCACCCGTTTTACCCATTATAACTAAAAAACAAAAGCAACTCATGCAGAAAGGGAAGAATATCAACCTGGTTGTACTTGGCAAGACGTTCAGACCTGCATGGAGCTCCAGTCTTAATTTGACCCTGTAAGTTCAATAGTATAGTCACCATCAGTATGAGAATGTACATAACAATATTCTAAATTTCATGTATATAAATTTCTAATCAAAGCTAACAATTACCGTTGCCAAACCAACAGAAAGATCAGCAATGAAGGTGTCCTCAGTTTCTCCACTGCGGTGACTGGCCATCACTCCCCAACCAGCTTGTTTAGACATTTTCACAGCTTCAATACTCTCAGTCACAGATCCAATTTGGTTGACCTAAAAGAGTGACAAGGCGTATGTAAACAATACAAGTAACGCGCTTAGAAGCCTCAATTACATCATTTGTACTATTAGAACTATACCTTAAGAAGAAGAGCATTGCATGTCTTCTCGTCAATAGCCTTCTTAACTCTCTGTATATAAGTTCAGTAAGTAATTAATATTAAATCAGACCAAACTAAGAAAGGTCAAAAAGAGTAGGGAACCATTTCCATGGTAGCTATTTGTTTATCTGAAGAAAGCTAGCATAAGTACACAAAGTTGTGATTCTAACCGTGGGGTTGGTGACCAAAAGATCATCACCGACAATTTGCACGTGTTCACCGCATTCTGCAGTCATCTTACCATAGTGCTCCCAATCATCTTGGTCAAAGGGGTCCTCAATAGACACAATAGGGTACTCGCTCACAAACGACTTGTAAAGATCTTTGAGTTGTTCTCCTGAGATCTTTTCTTTCCCATTGTTGTTCTGTAAAAAATAATCAGCAAAGTACATGAGAAGACTTATAATCTGGAAATCCGTCTAAAATCCATAAGTTTCTTCTTCGCAGCACATGTAACATAGGCAGTCTCTCAATAGATCAGAATGAGCAATTTACCTCTTCCTTGAAGTTCAGATCATAGGTCTTGTCCTTCTCATCGTAGAATTCAGATGCAGCAACATCCATTCCAATGACAACCTGTAGAATAACAGGCCAAAGACAATTTTATGATTGGAAATATAATTCAGTCAACTTGCAAGACATATAAGGAAACAACAAAGCATTCCATCTTTCTATATGAGTGTGGCAGAGGTTCAACTTCTAACAATTACCTTGTCGGTGTATCCAGCTTTAGCAATTGCTGTCTTGAGCAATTCAAGACCTTCCTTGTTTTCCTGAAGTTCACAAACACAAATTAAAGTTAGAAAGACTTTCAAAAAGTAGAAAAAGGATATAACATATGCAAATCTGAACACATGTTTAACCTGAATGTTAGGAGCAAAGCCTCCTTCATCACCAACGTTAGTTGCATCTTGTCCGTATTTCTTCTTGATCACAGACTGAAATCAGATTTCATGATTAGTGCCTCAGACATCAAATACAAATCAAAGATCCCAAACAGATCGATGTGCAGAATAACTCATTAAGGACAAAAATCGTGTTTTAACTCACCTTCAAGTTGTGGTATACTTCAACACCCATCTTCATGGCTTCCTTAAAGCTGGAAGCACCAATAGGGAGAATCATAAATTCCTGCATGGCAAGCTTGTTTCCAGCGTGTGATCCACCGTTGATGACGTTGAATGCAGGTACAGGCAAAACCAAGTTCTTGTTACCAGCCAAGTTGGCAATATGCTGCAAACAGAAGTTATCCGGTCAAACAAAAGAATTTACAGCAACACCCGCAATGAGAAAAACGATTAAATATATTTGGTTTGTATTTGTATAAAGCATATAACACATGTATACAACTTATATCATATAAAACATGTGATTCCAAGAGAAAACATGAACATTTGTTTATGACAATGATTTCAAATTACCTTGTAGAGGGGGATTTTGAGGACACTAGCCCCAGCCTTGCAAAGTGCTAGAGACACAGCCAAGATGGCGTTTGCTCCAAGCTAACAAAAAACATAATGGTTTATCAATAAGAATCATTCACGTCAAAGATTATAAAAATAACCAAATAAATAGAGTTGAGTTAATACCTTTTGCTTGCACCAACCCCACTCGTTTTGGGTTCCGTCAAGTTGTTGAACCATGAAGTTATCAATTCCAGCTTGATCAGTTGGGTCCTGTAATACAGAAGATAAATTAACATCTTTAAGCATAAATCACCCATTACAATATCAAGAGTGACCGGAGATTAGAAAACAAACCTTGCCAACAAGAGCAGGGCCGATAATCGTGTTAACGTTAGCAACAGCCTAATCAAACAAAGCAAAAAATAACAATATCTCAGTACACTAAATCTCATAAATAAACAGAGTATTAACAAGCGGATAAAAACCAACTAACCTTGGAGACACCCTTTCCGAGGTAGTCTGAACCTCCATCTCTTAATTCAAGAGCCTCATAGATACCTAAATCACATAAATCACAACATATCATACAACTACGTATCCAAAAAAACACAATTACGTAAATGCAGGGTAATGAGATCTTACCGGTGGATGCACCACTGGGAACAGCAGCTCTGGCCAAAGTTCCATCAGAGAGAGTAATATCAACCTATAGTCGTAAATTATCCAGACATAAATAACTTTATAAACAATCGATTGAACAAATCAACTTGATGCAAATTAAGTCAACCTAATAAGAAAACACACCTACTATCCAACTGCCATAATTTCAGACATTTTACTTTTAACAAAGTTTATCTGAAACTCAAATAATTAACTGGAACATCAAATAAATACTTGATCCAACAGATTTTCAAATCAATAATCAACTAATACATAGGCGCAACGATTTAACAATTGTTAAAAACAAATCAACTTGATGTAAACTAATCAAAGTGGTTAACAACACAATTAAACATGCAAGTGTCAAAGGACAAACGAAAACTCGATACAACGTTTATCATGTCGAGTTAAGTTACACATCTGTACAATGATTATCCAAAACGCAAATCACCAATCAGATCCAAAACATAATCAAATAAAAAGCAAAAAAAAATTACTACACATACATACTAACATTGCCATTACTTGAAACATTTACTTTATACACTCAGATCGAATAATTGAATCAATAGTGAAACAAATCAACCTAATAAGAAAACATACATACTAACATCCAACTGCCATGATTTCAAACATTTACGTTGATTTAAGTTAAAAATCTTTCAAATCAATAATTGATCCCATACATAGGCGCAACGATCTAACCAAAAGTGCCAATATCATCAAAACAATTCAAAGTCTAAACTGGCTACTAACTGAAAATACATACATATATACCCTCAATCCACATAAGAAAGTTTATCATATCAAAGTTAGAAACAAATCAACTTGATGTAAACTAAGAAGCGACACAACGTTTATCGAGTTAAGTTCAGTTACACATATGTACAATGATTATCCGAAACGCAAATCATCAATCAGATCCAATACGTAATCAAATCAAAAGCAAAAAAAAAATTTATTGCTATCATTCAACTTAAAATTATCCTACACTATAAATACTCAGGGATTAACAACCTCGTCAACTAATAATACACAAAACAAATCCATTACAGTAACATTAAAGTGTCATATTTGTTTGCTTCGGCTTATATAGCCGGCTTATGGCTTATTTGGTTTTGGGCTTATGTTTCATGACGTGGCTTCTGTTGAAACTTTTCGGCTTATATAAGTTTAATATGCCATATAGTAAGCTTATCTAAGCCGAAAAGTTTCAAAAAAGCTTATGAAACATAAACCCGAAACCAAATAAGCCATAAGAGTAAACAAACACCCCCGATCATCTCGACTAAATCATAAACTAATAACAGATCCAAGTAGCATTTAACATCGATATAGTCGAGGTAAATAACAATATACAAATACATAAAAGATGTACATAACTAGAATCTTAAATCTAAATAAACACAAACCTCAACAGTGGGGTTGCCTCTGCTGTCGAAGATCTGACGTGCCCAAACAGACTTGATAGTAGCCATCTGGATCTCTTCTTAACTGTGTGTTTTTTTTAAACTGTGTGAGAGAGAGAGAGTATGAGTGTGAAGTTAGGTGTGATTTGCGGAGATATTAACCGTCTATTTGTACATGTATTCAAGTCAATGACAGCCGTCCGATTCGCGTGATTAAAAAGCTAACATCTTGATTTTTGTAATCAACCCTCGTGGTTTTAATGGTTTTCAGATTTTAATGGTTTTAATGATGGAGGGTTTAATGGTGTTTGCATTTTGGTCCTAAAAGTGACGGCTTTTTGACTTTTCGGTTTGTGTAAAGGTCGTCGATAGGTTTGTTTGGTTCGTAAAGTGTGACAACTAGATCATCGGATTAAGATCAATATAGACCCATTATTTGTCATAGATCCAATGAACCAATCCTAACCACTCATTTTTTCATCAAAAATAAAAAAACTCACTTTTCACCTCTTTTTTAAAAATAAAATATCTTACAAACGGTAAATCGTCACACGACAAAAAATACATCATCGCGACGAGTATTTTTTTATCTTTCAGTAGACGGGTGACACGATATACTTTCGAGGAACTTTTTTTCGATTTTTTTTTTTTAGGCTACGTATTGCGGGAAAACTTTCATAAAATCATATATGATTTCATAAAATCATATATGATTTCATAAAATCATATATGATTTGTGATTCCGACGAACTTTTTTTCAATTTTGTTTCAGTCACGAATTACGAAAATCATATATGATTCGTATGACGAATCATATATGATTCGTATAACGAATCATATATGATTTCATAAAATCATATATGATTTCATAAATCATATATGATTTCATAAAATCGTATATGACTTCATAAAATCATAAAAAAGTTCGTCGAAAGTACATAGTGTCGCCCCTCTATAGAAAGATAATTTAATTCTCGTCGCGATGATATGTTTTGTTTTGCGTAACGATTAACAGTGTATGAGATATTTAATTTTTAAAAAAGAGGTGGAAAGTGTGTATTTTTGATGAAAAAATGAGTGGCTATGCTTGGTTCATTGGGTCTATGACAAATATTGGATCTATATTGAACTTTTGGCTTTAGTTAAGACCGGAAAATTCACAAAATGTGTAAATTTACGAGAACATCCTAACTCCGGGTGCCTTTTAGCACAAGTCATTGTTCACTTCACAAGGAATAGCTTCGGCAACTCTTCTGGCCCAGTTGTGCATCAACTGAAGAAGACAAGAGCCGAGACTCGAACCCTTAACTTTTTATCCATAAAATCTCTTCAGTAAGTCAATGTGTTAGACCAAACTAGATTAGATGGGCCTGTCCAATTGTATAGATGGGTCGTACCCATTAGGTTATGTGTTAGTTACTTAATCTCTAAGCTATGACATTAGTATAAATACACATACAATCTAATGTACAAATCACAATTACAATTACAATAATATATACCCTTTGAGGTTTTATATGGTATTAGAGCCAAAACCCTAAACAACCTTTTTTTTCGGGCACAATTCCGATCACTTTTCAGCCACCACAACAACCTCACACTTCTTATCACCTCGCCGTTGCCGTCGCCGGCTGCAGTCGTAAGAAACCAAAAAAAAAGGTAATGTTCGTCGAGTACTATTCACCGATTTACTGTTCATCGGCCACTATTCACCGAAAGTTACTGTTCATCAGTAAAAAAAATTAAGATTACAAAAAAAATAATATTACTATGGCTATGATTTCAGCTTTCATCACGGTTGATAAAACGGCTCACAACTCTCGTAAGTTCGCTTTTACCCTTTCACCCACAAATTATGGTTATTGGAAAACTATGATTGAACCATTCCTCATCACAAACAATTTGATGGGTTATGTAGATGGTTCAATATTGTGTCCATAAAAAACCTTATCCATTACCGATGGTGTCACTATTCCAAAGGAAAACCCCAATTATCCAATTTGGGTCTCCAACGATGCCCACGTTCGTATGCTAATCATCTCTACAATCTCATAAGCATCTTTTCGCCATGTTCAAGGTACAATTTCTCGTGATCTTTGGTTGTCCCTTAAAAAGGCGTATGCACCTCATTCCACATCTAGGGAATACACTCTCAAAACACAACTTCTGAGAATAAAGATGCACGGTGATGAAACTCCTGATGCTTACTTAAATCGTGCTCAATAATATGTTGATGCACTCGCCATCATTGGTAAACTTGTAAAAGATAAAGATCTCGTTATGCTTGTTGTCTCAGGTCTTCGTGAAGAATATAACGGTCTTAAAACTACAATCACTACCCGTCAAAGTCTAACTGCATTTAGCGAGCTTCATGCACTCCTTAGTGATCATGATTATATGCTTAGAAAAACTCGTACACCCATTGCACCATATGGTCCACAAGCCTTTTATGGTGCTCGCCCATCAAACAACAACAGGAGTAACAATAACAATCGTGGCAATCGCAACAACTCTCGTGGTAACAACAACCGAGGTCATGATAATAGTCGTCAATTTGATTGGGCATCCACCCAAAATATAGTGTATGGCACTTCCAATAGATGTGGTATTGGTCACATTCCATCACAATGCCCTAATTGTGACCCTTCTACTATTCGCACTCGGCCATCCGCTAACTTTGCAAATACCCGTGCTCAATCCTCTAATGCTTCTGCAAATTGGCATTCAGACACCGGAGCAAATAGTCATGTGACACCTGATTTGGAAGCGATGGACAATTCAGAGGCATATTATGATGACGACGCACTTCATGTTGGCAACGGTAAGGGTCTTCCTATTATTCATATTGGTTCATCTAAAGTTTACTGGTAACGTGTGTAAGCACTAGTCAAATTTATATATGTATAGTATAAATCCCGTGACAATTCTTTCCAAATTACTTCTCAAACAAGAGAATATAAAAGGATAAAATCTCACTTGAGAAAACACAATACGTATATTTTTAACCGGGAAGTATTTTCTTCTCGGGTCGTATCCCAACGAAGTCGTGAATTGAAATTCGGGAATAATTCGGATTCGAGTCAAGAATGAATAAAGGATTTTTGGATTTTGAATTACACTACAAATATAATAGCACAATTAAACTATAAAAACAATTAAAGAATTAAAAACGTTTAACTAATATGAAAATTTAACAAATGTGAATTAAAAACGTGAGCTAAAACTAGAATTTAAAATCTAAAGCACTAATACTAACAATCTTTATACCTAAAAATCACAAAATTAAAGAGAAAATTTTAGGAAAAAGAATTAGAATTTTTTAGCTATTTTTGATTTTTTGTGATTTTTTAAAGAAAAATGAATTAACTAAAAATACACTTTTTCTAAAAATTAACACTAAAAATCTATTTTTATTTTTCAAAAACACTAGAATGAAAAATAAAATTATCATAAAAAGAATTAGATTTTTCCAACTATTTTTCTATTTTCTATGAATTTCTTAAGAAAAAAGAAATTACCAAAAACCTATTTTAATTTCTAGAAAATACAAATTATTTGATTGGAAAAATAAAAAAAATGATTTTTAACTAATAAAAATGTGCAGAAAACTAATGATATAAAAATGCCCAATTTTTACTAATCAATTAAATCCTAATTTTGCTTATTAAAACATAAACCCTAATTTTATTAAACTAATATTAAGAATATTAATTCTATTTTATTAAACCTAAAAGAACAGGGTAGAAAGTGCAAAAGATGTAAGTAAAGGGTAGGCGGGGAAAGTAACTAAAATTTACACTATAGTGAAAACAGAACACCCTTAACTATTGAGAAAATACCAAATAAACCCTACGACTTAAACAAAATGTAGCTTATTGCAAAAGTGAAAATAAGCAAAAACTTAAAACAGAAAAGTTACTCCTGAGCTTTTCTACTACAACTTTAATAAAAGCACTTTGACATTTTATCAACTAGATAAGCAAGAAATTTAACTTTTTAAACTAAGCTACAGAAACTATGATGTTTATTTGAAAATTTAACTTTTCTAAACTTTGGCTTATTTCTAGCTTAATACTCAATGAAAATAAGAACCAAAAGAAATTACAAGAAGCTTAAAAGGTGTACTAAAGATATCTAAAAAGAAATAAGCTAAAAGGATACTAGATCAACAAGAAATTAACTCTTAAAAATTGAAGGTTCAGGATAAGCTAACTCAACAGACTTAAGTACAAACTGAAACAGCTATTTAAGTCCTATTTTCAAACTACCAAATGATCTTCAAAATGAAAAAGTTGTGCTTATATTTAAACCTTTACTACTAGCTTCTAAGAATTGCTTTAATCTCAGAAGTTGGAATCCATTTGAAGACTTAAAAGTGCTAGTGAAAAAGGCTGTCAAGCTTATTTACTTCTATTTACTACTGCTATAACAGTTTAAGTCAAACTGCAAAATGTAAACAAGAAACCTAAGAACTCAATTTCTACTGAATTTGGAACCTAAAAGGAAATGTAAACAAGTGTTTACCTAATCAATCGCATGCCCTCTCGCACATCAACAAACAACTCACCTTTTGAACATATATTCAAACGGTCTCCCGACTACTCTTTTCTTGGTGTTTTTTGGGTGCCTATGTTTTCCCCATCTTCGTCCGTACAATCGTCACAAAATGGATTTCCGTTCCACTCCGTGTGTCTTTCTTGGCTACAGCCCCTCCCATCATGGATTTTCATGAGACATTTAGCCCGGTTGTCAAGTCGACAACTATTCGAGCTGTTTTATCACTTGCGGTTGCTAACGACTGGCCACTACGCCAGTTAGATATTCAGAATGCATTTCTTCATGTAAATCTTAAGGAACGGGTTTATATGAAACAACCTCCGGGCTTTATTGATCCACAACGACCAAATCATGTATGTTTGCTTCATAAGTCTCTTTACGGCTTAAAGCAGGCCCCGCGCGCTTGGTTTGAGCGCCTCTCCAAGGCTCTCTTCGATCTCGGTTTCAAAGGCTCCAAAACGGATCTATCTTTGTTTATTTATTCGCGTGGAGACACACTTTTGTACATTCTGGTATATGTGGATGACATCATTGTTACAGGTAATAACAAGGGCACTATCGACAATATAATTTGTCAACTTGGATCCGCTTTTGCATTAAAAGATCTCGGGCCACTTAACTACTTCTTGGGTATTGAAATTGTTCCGCATGTGTCCGGCATTCTTCTATCTCAAAAGAAGTATATTTTGGAGCTATTACAAAGTGCTGGTCTTTCTAACTGCAATCCCGTGTCTTCTCCCATGGTTACCTCGAGCTCACTCAGTTTAGATGACAGTACCGCTTTCTCTAATCCAGTAAAATATCGACAAGTAGTGGGTTCTTTACAATATGTTACCCTATCTCGGCCTGACATAGCTTTTGCTGTTAACAAGGTATGTCAATATATGCATGCTCCGACCGAGAATCATTGGTCTGCAGTTAAACGGATTTTACGTTATCTTCATGGTACGGTTGAACATGGTATGCTCATACGTCGTTCTTCTGGTTCTACCCTTCAAGCTTTTACTGACGTGCTATGGAAAGGTAATCCCGATACTTCTCTTGAAGCTTTCTCAGATGCTGACTGGGCTGGAGATTCAGATGATCGACGGTCCACGGGGGGATTTGCTATATATCTTGGTTCAAACCTTATATCTTGGACCGCTCGTAAACAACGTACGGTTTCACGTTCCTCTACAGAAGCTGAATACAAGGCTCTTGCTGACACTGTTGCTGAGCTCACATGGCTTCAAGCTCTTCTTAATGAGCTTGGAATCCGTTCATCTTCAACTCCTATACTATGGTGTGACAATCTTGGTGCAACATACTTGTCAGCTAACCCTATCTTTCATGCGCGTACAAAACATGTGGAAATAGACTATCACTTTGTTCGAGAAAAGGTTGCTCAAGGAGATCTTCGAGTTCAACATATATCTACACATGATCAAATTGCAGATATCTTTACGAAGCCATTACCAACTCCTCGATTCCTCTTTCTAAGATCCAAGCTGCAGGTTGTTGCCCGTCCTTAGCTTGCGAGGGAGTTTTAGACCAAACTAGATTAGATGGGCCGGTCCAATTGTATAGATGGGCCGTACCTATTAGATTATGTGTTAGTTGCTTAATCTCTAAGCTATGACATTAGTATAAATACACATACAATCTAATGTATAAATCACAATTACAATTATAATAATATATACCCTTTGAGGTTTTATACAATGGGTTTTTCGGTGTCGTCATGAAGTGGTGTATAAGAAGGCTAACAATGTTAAAAAAACAAATCAACTTGATGTAAACAAATCATATATGAATAGTCTAAGAAGGCTAGGTGCATTGGTGATGTATAAGTTTTATAGGTGTCGTCATTTTAACGTGTACACTATAACACTATTATAATATAAACATCATTCCTAATCAAATTCTCATAACGCACCACTAAAATTTCTTCACTCATAAAACAAAACAAAAAACAAAAATCAAAGAACGAGATATGAAAGGTATCACATTGTGACGGATACCATGTGTAGGGGAGAGCATGGTGCGGTATGATGCGGGTTTTGACTAAAACCGAAACACAACCGCACGTGCGGTTTCTATAAAGGTAGAAACTGAACCGCAATACATTTAGCGGTTTCGGTTTTAACCACATTGTTGGTGCAAAATAATGACTAAGATATCCTTTGTATTTTGATGATAAAAAATATATATTATGAGACACTTAAAATCATTATCGAAAGCTTAAAAGATAGGAACACGCCTTATATGTGCGTTAGAAGAGAAGAAGAAACAAAGCTAAAAGAAGAAATCAAGTTTATATGATGACCGCAAAGGATCCTTTAGTATTTTGGCTATAACTCTTTCATCCGGACTCCGATTTAGTTGATTTAGAAGGCCACCGAATGGGAAAAAGAAGATCTACAACTTGAGCAAGGAATCAACATATGGATCTTGGCACACTGGTCACGCGTCAGCACGTGGCCAACGTGCCACTCTTGAATTCCGTTCTCTTACCCGACACATGTGCAAACTTCAATAAATGTATGTATATGATACTTGAGCATTTGGGAACACTCCAAATGAGGTTTAGACTTAGAAATTAGCAAAAACAAATCTTCTCGTTTTTCCACAAAATGCCAACTCAATTATTTCATCAAATGCCTCTAGCCAATGCCGAAACTTCTTTCTAAACCTAGTATGAATATACTTTCAATATACCATCAAACGAAAGTATTCATTTGACCTTAATCTGAATTTACGGTGTCTCTAATCACGTAACGGGTTTTACTCCATTATTGGTCAAACTAAGTTAAATGTCACTTTGCGTAAATGCATTCTTTTCCGTTATGGGATATGTTTTACTTATGATGCATAGCAGTTACCTTGTTTGCATCAAGGTGATTAGCGATCACAATCCTTTGTTGACAATCATGGATTAAAGTCTAAATGACTATTTGAGTTTGTGGTAATTAAAGGTTAATCTGACTTTAATCCTTCTTACCTTTCCATATAAATGTTGTACAAACTCTCACATTCCTCCATGTATTCCTCACACATCACCTACACCTCACTTCTCCTAAACATTATCTTAATCATTTGTTAATCCCTTCTTTCTTAAACAAATGATTATACTCACACCTTCTCACACACTCTAAACATTCCTTTTCTAAACCATCCCATAATTACATGTGCCCGTCTTTTTTTTCTCTTATGGCAATGTGATTATCAACCTAGTCAATCCTTTGATTATCACCATTATCATCCTCATCACTTAAACTTCTCTTCACAACAATAAACCTTAAACCTTCCTCACTTAAGCTTTCCCCAAAAACATACCCACATGGAACAACTCACATTACCTTACACAATGTACCTTCCTTAAACTTGTTGTACTTCTTGTCCCCCAACATTCCAACATAGTCTCCTCCACATTACATCAAAACATTCCCTATCACAAATCTCCTTTTCATCATCTTCCTCACACAACTTCATTTAAATTTCACACACACGCACACTCTTTCATCCTAACCTTGATCATGCCAGTTCATTAATCCAACTTACCTTACTCTCATCTCCTCTCTTGGATTGAAATTCAAATAACACACACACACACACATACTTCTCCATCCACCCTTGATCATGCTACTTCACCTATCCAACTTACCTCTTCACTATCTCATCTCTACCCTTTATTTTGAATATGATCAAGAGGCTCCTTTCCATCCCATCAATATCGCATCATGACAACTAATGCACAACTCACTCTTATCCTCTCCTTTATTTTACACATGTGCTTAAACAATTTAAAATTTAAATTTCAAATCTTCCCCCCCCCCTATAACATCCACACTTCTTTTTTGTAGAATATCAATCACACAACAATCTATGAAAATGAAGAAAGAAATTTAGAGAGAGAAAGAGTGGTTGGACACTTCTAGAGAGAGAAGCAAAAGAAAGAATATTAGATTATGAAATGAGCCAACTCCCTCTCCATGGATGGAGAGGGCTTATATAGTCTTACAAAGGGGGTCGGTTATGGGCTTGTTTCCCATGGATTTGGCCCGATTAGCTTAATGTTTATCAAACGATTAACTACGAGCTACGAAATACATATTAGGAGTGACCGATACCTTTTAGTATTTCTAACAATCTCCCCCTAAGGGGGGTCATTCTATTTTACAAAAACTTAAGCTTAGTTGCCTTGCTCGTAGTCTTGTATCTTTACCTTTATCTTTATCTTTATCTTTATCTTTTGTGAAATGTGTAGTGATCTTTTGACCGTAGGCTTGAGCTTGTTTCTTTATCTTGTTTTCTAAAGCAATTTCCTTATCCATGTATTTATTTTCTTGTTCTTTGGATTCCTTTTTGAAAACAGTAAATGTTTGAATAACGATTCCTTTTCCTTGACTTGTTTAGAAATAGTATGTTTAAGTTAGTTAATTTCTTGCTTAAGTGCATTCTTATTCTGAATCATGTCATCCATTTGTGAATTAATCAACTTTTTACGACTGCTCAAATTAATATTAAGTCTTTGTTCAAAAGTTTTGACTCGTTCCTTATATCTTTCAAGCTCAGTGGTTAAGGATTCATTAACAGTTTTGGTTTCCTGATTAACCTTATCCTAATTAGTTACATGATTAGACATTTGTTTAGACATCTGTTCAAACATAGATATTATCATAAATCCTTATTGTGTAGAAGAATTAGTATCTTAAACAATTGCATTTTACGTTTGTTGCAGATACTGTTCATAAGAAATAATATTACTATCACTTGTTATTTCATTACCTGGAACATAATTAATAAGGGATTGTTCAAAATACTGCGTCTCTTGCACACTTTGATTAATCATGTTATCATTTGATAAGTGTCATGATGTGGTACCTCGGAGAGGACGTCTGAATCGTAACTAGAAATATTGGCCATAAGAACCGCTTTTACTGAAGAGATATCATCACAATCGGAGTCATAAGCATCAAGATCATCAGTCTGGAATGCAGCATTTAGTGGAATTGTTGTCTGAGTAACTTGAATATACGTAACTCTAAGATCTGCTAAGAATGCTAATTGCTCCTCATCCAATACCTGACCAGATTCTTATGCCTGAACCAACAACGTCTTTTCCTTAAACCATGCGGAATTCCTTGGCCTCTTAGGCTGAGTGCACTGCCTTGCCATATGCCTTTCATCCTGAAAATTATAACACTTAACAACCCTTGCTTGACCTGCAACAATTTTTCCCTTAGAGCTCGTAACATTTCCCGTAGTTCCCTTACCAGCAAAACTCTGACCATGTCTCCTTTGAACTTGTTGAACAGTAACCCTGCCATCTTGAATGGTAGTTTGGTTTCTTGGATTGGAAGATGTTCTGAGTTGGTTGTTGGTTGAAGGAAAACGTAATGCCATCATAGCTGACATAAATTCCATTGCTTTATTTAGACAAGCAATTGGATCATCACCTAGTAGAAATGATAGAACAACAAGTCCTGAGTCTAGTTGGGGAAACGCAGCTTGTGGTTGTTATGAAATTAGAGGGGTATGTTATGCATTTTGAGGAACTGATGGTGGCGTATAACTAAGTTGTGTCTAAAATCCTTGCTAGTATGGTTGTGGATGATGAGGTGCTTCATAAGTTGGTGAGTATGGTTGAGAAGAATGAGTTGTTTGAGGAATTGATGATAGTTGTTGTGGATACTAAGCAGAATTTGACTGAGTTTGATAGTTAGCAACCAATGCAAGAGGATCCGGATATCTTTCACGTAGCATTCAAACTTCACCTGCATGTCCCTCATGTTGACTAAGATATGCATACAAATGATCATAGTTGGTATTATACATATTCTTTGTTAACTTGACATCAGTTACAAACTTGCTCCATTCTGGTTGAAGAGCGTTGAGAATTTTTGTATTCACTTAGACTTGCTGCATTGTTATGCCAATTGTGTGCATATCGTTTATAATTTGAGCAAAGCGCGAGTAATACTCGTGAAGGGATTCACCCTTGACTAAAGTAAACTTGTCAAACTCATTGTACAGTTTACATTCACGTTCTTGATATGATAGTTTAGTACCTTGCATGAGTAACTTGACTCTATCCTAGATATCTTTAGCTGACTGACAATGGTTGACAAGGGAATACACATCTGGTGGGAGACCTTGAAGAACAATTTTTGTTGCTTGAACATCACAGTTATCTTAAAGATGTTCTTGTTCAGTGAGTTATGCATATCTTTTGTTACGAATTTGACCATTTTCTTCAATTTTCGGATAGACAAGAGGTCCATTTTCAATAGATTCAAGCATCATTCTGCCATTTTTCTTTCCTTTGATGTATAGCAACATACGACTTTCCCATGAGTTATGCATTGTCTTGTCAAGCATAGGAGGACGGTTCTCTGCACCAGCAACTATCATGTGCTCAGCTAAGGTAGTCATTTTCAATTGATTGTGAATTGATGAAAGTGGATCGATCAGTGATAAAGGAGGATTGTGTTAAAGATTTGTTTGTTGAAGATGATTAAGATTATTATTTCACGATATTTTACAAATCTTAACTAAAACCGAGAAAATAGCTAAGCATTTCACATGATTTTACAAAGCCAAGACAAATCATTGAAAATATAATCTTTGTTGAAGATTGTAATATTTCGCACGAATGTAATATTCCACACAACTTGTGTCCTTGTAATGTTTCGCACGGTTTATGTCCTTGTAATGTTTCATACGTTTTATGTCCTTGTATTTTTTCGCACGACTTGAGTAAAATGGGCAGAGTTTTGTTTCGCACAATTACTTATTTCGCACACTTGCTACAAACCTGTTTCGCACACTTTATTACAATAACATATTTCGCACGAGGTATTACACAAACATATTTCACACGAATGTTACAATTTTGGCATAGTTTTGTTTTACAAAATTACGTATTTCGCACGAGTGTGACACAACATGTTTTACACAATAACATAAATCGCACAAGTATTACACTAACATAAATCGCACGATGCAACAGAAACACAAATCGCACGGACAAAAACTTTAAAAAATCACCTAAAACCTACCATTTTTGACGTTTTTTCTTGATTCCTTTTATATAACTAAGTATCTTAGGCCTATATCTTGCTTAAAAACATAAACTTTAAGGTTTTTAAACACAAAATCTTGGGGTTTGATTATGTCTCACGTGTTACCAAAAAACGAACCAAAACTAGACCAAAAATCATAATCTAAACGCACACAATCTCATGATATCACCCCATGGTGACTGATACCAATTATAGAATATCAATCACACAACAATCTATGAAAATAAAGAGAGAAATCTAGAGAGAGAAAGAGTGGTTGGACACTTCTAAAGAGAGAAACAAAAGAGAGAATATTTGATTATGAAATGAGCCAACACCCTCTCCATGGAAGGAGAGGGCTTATATAGCCTTACAAAGGGGGCCGGTTATGGGCTTGTTTCCTATGGATTTGGCCCGATTAGCTTAATGTTTATCAAACGATTAACTACGAGCTATGAAATACATATTAGGAGTGACCAATACTTTTTTGTATTTCTAACACTCTTTAAGTGTAGAATATTCTTAGAATATTCCCTTGTACCCTAACCAACTTCTCAAACCTTGGTTAGATTCTAACTAGACTAGTTACATTGGAGAATACCCAAAATACCCTTGTTCGGTGGTTTTTTTCTCTTTTTTTGATATCGGACAAATAAAAACCTTTTAAACACTTCACGAACGCTTTTATCAAATGGTTATTTGAGTTGGTTGGCCTTGAGTAAAAGAATGATTGAAAGGTCATAGCATGAAGTAAAATTGGGGGTTTAACAAGTGCGGGTATTTAAAACGCTTAAGTCCCGAAGAAAACAAAGTCGAGAATCTGGCGTGCTGGCCACGTGTGGGCAGCGCGCCAGTCTCGAATTGTTTTTAAGAATTTGGGACTCTTGGCCTATAAATACCCACCCTTGGCCTTTGTATTCCTCGCCTCTTGCAAATATTATTTCCTCTCTTTTATCTTCTCATATCCTCTAAGTCTAACATCAAAGTGTTCTAAACTTCTTATCTTATCATTCTATTGAAGTGAACATATCTCCGTAAGAGATCCACACAAGTACCGAATCTATACTTGTGTGTTTTGTCGAGGGTCTTCTTTCTCATACCCTTTCTTTTATAATTGAGTCTCTAGGCTAGGTTAGGTATTGATTCTTATATCAAACTATCATTCAATCGAGTGTAAGGGAAGTCTTGTATCTGAGGGATCAAGCCTAAAATTGAGATCTAGTTAGGTTTGGTGAGCCTCCAAGGGGAAGTTCTTTGGGATAACAGGTTAAGTCCAATCACGGGTTCTTAGGGGTAGATTTTGAGGGCGAAATACCATAGGTAGTAACTCTTCTTTGTGAGTGCATATCTTTGTGCATATCGGTGAAGTTAATTGTAATACGGTTTATAGTCCACCATAAAGATTACACTAGGAATAGTATAGGTGTCATGGATTCATAACTGGACGTACGAAAGGACTAAACCCTCCTTCTCGAACCAGTATATATCGTGGTGTCTCTCTTTCTCTTTATCTCATCTACTTATTATCTCTTTGCTAAGTAGATCATCACACCACTCGGTTCCTTCGAGACTTGAAGTTTTATAAACTTCGAAGAAGTCGAGAAAACCGCATTCACCCCCTCTACGGTTCTACAATACTAGTTGTGTCACACCCCATAAATTTTAAGTCGTTATTTTAAACTTTTTCGATTATTATTTTTGACTTTTATACGTTACGTTTAATTCTGGCAATTTTTCGAGAAGTTGTCCCGCGTAAATCTGAAAATCATCATCGGACGTGTTCCGACTTCGGACTTGGATTAGTCTACATGTTATATGTATTATTTTATCATTTTAAAGTGTTACGTAGGTCACGTTCACTTTTGTTTGTGATTTATACGTTTTTCACGTACGTCATACGGCTTTAGCGTTTATGTCAAACGGAGACCCGGAAACCCATAATCTTTTTGTGTAAACTTTAGTTATCGTATATCTCGGGTTTAGAAGTCAAAAATTTTGTGTTCACCCCCCCCCCTCTACTCCAAACACACGCATACACCCACACTTAATTAATTCAAAGAGCGTCTTTCATCTTTATTTTGAATTTAAACTACATCACATGCAAGATGATGACATTCTTGTAGTTTTCCCCATGCATGCACTTATGACTTCTTACACCACCTTTGTCTTCATGCACCATGGAAGACCAAAACCCCACTAACCACTATGGAAGCATTTCATTTAATTATTTTGGCTAGGAAGCAAGTCATGGACCCCCTCCTTTGTAAAACCGGTCGAAACACAAGGACCATGAGAAGTGATTCACACCACTTAACTTGAGCCAAAGGATACCCTAAACCCTAATATCTTCCTATAAATACTAGCACATCTTATAACTTAGGGTTACTTCTCATTTCCAAGCCTCTCAAAAACCTTATCTCTTCTTTCTTTCTCTCTTGTGGTCACGACAAACAAACACCCCTTATAGGGTTTCATTTTCTTTCATTTCCTTTAAGATCTAAGTGTTCTAGGTTGATCCTTACTCATATCTAAGGTAGTTGCAAGTGTTGGTTCTTTGATTCCAAGGGCTTGTTCAAGATCTATAGTTAGGGTTTTGGTTTATCAAGTGGGTTTTTGCAAGATTTGTTATTGGGTTTAAGATCTAAGGTGTTCATAGTTAGATCTTGTGTTTTCATCTTGATATCTCTTCTTCTTGTAAGTATGTTCTTGATCCTTCTTTTATCTCTTTTTTTATCAAGTCTTATATATATCCTTAGTGTTTGTGTTGTTTTCTTTTAAAAGAAACTAGTGGGTTTATAAACTAATAAAGTTTTTATGTGTTCTTGATATTAATACTTTGACTATGGAAAGGATGAGTGAACTTGTGGGTTGAAACAAAGATGATGATGAGATTAGAATAAGTTAAGAGTGGATTTTATTGGATTGATTAGTAGTGAACGGGATTAGGTTAGTATGGGCACTATTGTGAAGTTTGGATGGATTTTTAGGAGCGTTCTCAAAAATTTCATTAGTCAAGAAGGTAGTTTTTAGAGAGCTTGTTTTGAATAGATAGATTTTCATATATCAAACATTAAAAGCGGATTTAAAACGGCCAAGTTATGACGAAATAAATTTTGAAACACTTTTCGGATAAATACTTATTTAAGTTGCTGATTGGAATTATAAAATGGGGTTTTGGACACTTTCTAGTTGATTTGAGCTTTAGAAACATTGGCGAAACTTATAGAGTCCGTTTCAGCCAAAGTATAAAAAACAAACATGGCCTAAAATGACGTTTCCCTTTTAAGGTCGAGAAAGTTGTGTTAAAAATGCTTTATGAGTGAGATAGACCTAATTTTTGTCAAGTTATTTTTAGACATATAATTTTATATATTAAAACGTTTTCAAGCGAGTTAGGTTCATTTAGGCTACGAAAGCCTTAGAAAATATTAATGTAGTGATTTGATCTTATTACGAAGGGTTAGGAGTTTTCTAAGAATGATAAAGCGATACCGTTGAACGTTACTAAAAATAGTAAGTTAGTACGAATTAGCAAAATAGAAATGAAAAGTAGGCGTTTAGGTTTTGTTAGTGTGTTTATGGAATTATGTATTAACGTCCCAAAACTTAAATTTTTTTAAAATAGTAACTTTTCGAAAATAGAAACTTTTCGTAAAACATGGCGTAACGTAACTATAAACCTTACACTTTCTTAAGGACACATTTTTACTATATAAACTAAAGCGCAAACACTTATGGATGTCTATTTTCTTACAAACGTATTATCCGATGTTTCGTATTTATTTCTCGTTTCTAAAGCGCGTATATCAATTAGGTCGCAGTTAGAGTCGTTCGTTATCGTTATTCACTTCGTTGAATATGTTGCTCACTACTTGCTTAAGGTGAGTTCATAGCCCCATGTTTTTACTACTTTGCTTTACCTTTTGGGGTGAGAAACGTTGCTTGCTTTTAAACATTGGACACAAATGCTCTACGTTTTCCCAATCTTGTTTACGTGTTGCCTAAGTAGTATTAAACTTGTATGCCCGAGTTATCATGAACCGTTAGTTACTTATGATCAATTGGATTGGTAAGTGAGCGCGAGTGTTGTAAATAGATCTATTGGGACTAATCATCCCTGTCCGGGTAAGTAGCTCTTACTGGATCAACGGACGTATACCATGTCGAGTGATACGGTGAAGCGCCATGATGGCACCCGTCAGGCAAGTTTATTAAGCATTATGCATAGTTCCATTACATTGAGCCTCGTTGTCATGAGCTTAGTGCAACGTAAATGCCTTTTAATGTGATAGTGTATCTGTTATAATATTCATATTCGTTTTGTAAAATTTATGGTCCATTCTTAAATCAAATTCAAACCTATGAATTCACCAACTTTATGTTGACGTTTTAGCATATTTTTCTCAAGTGCTTAGTTGTGGATGTCTTTATTTGCTTTATAGTGTCGCCTTGAATTGGGCTGATTTTCAAGAACTATTATCATATGTTTTAACATCGTTGTCAATTTCAAAAACTTATATTCGCTTCCGCATGTTATATATGAACATATGTAAAACTTTAACTATTTTCATTTAATGCAACGATGTTGGATTTCTAAACGTACCCTTAGCCGGTCGTTCTTTATATCTTATGTGATGTATATTATGTTGTCACGCCCCGTACACTTGTTTCCATCCATGTCCCGTTTGGGGGTGTGACAGCTTGGTATCTAGAGCTAAGGTTATAGAGAACTAGGTAGAATATTAGGTCTGGTCTGTAACCAGTATGTGATCCTACGTGTTTCTACTTGCTTACGTATATAATTACTATCGATAAGTATACGAGTATTAATTTTAATACATTTCCATAATTATATTACGTTTAATTTTGCCATGATGATATTTTACATCACATCTATATTTTTTCTGCATTGCACGCACTGGCATGGTTTCATATAAAGGGGATTTATATAAACTTTTATTTGTGCAGGTTATGGCAGCTCTAGTTATTTTTATTTCTTTGGACTTATCTGACGAGAGTGTGGGATCCTCTATCCCCGTGAGTTATTCTTATCGATTCTATTTCTGTTGAGGTCCCAGTTACACCGAAGGTGGAGGCGGCTGCAGTTGCCTTACCTGCCGGGGTGCTTAAGCTCGATACTCATTCATCATCAGAGGTTGATCCATCGAAGAGTTTACTACCTCCCATATCTGTAGCACCTATGGTTTCACCTTTTCTGTGTTTAGACGATTCAGAGTCAGATACCGAAATGCCCGAGAGGCATGTATCACCTACACCTCATGATGTTATGCTTGCTAGGTGGAGGAGCAGAGTTACATCACGATCATCATCACCTACTACCTCTACTCCAGAGATCCCTACTACTCCCATTCCACCCGCACCACCTGCTATTGTTGCACCATCTACTGATATCATCTCACCTATTGAAGCACCACCCGGGATTCGTCAACGACGAGCTATTCTTATCCGACCCGTGCAGGACATTCCCATCGGTCGACTTTACCGCACTCATCCTGGTGGGCCATGTAGGGCTTTGACTGCGAGGAAGTCAGTTAGACCTTTACCTTCTTATCGTTTAACATTGAGGTACACATCACATCATTTGGATCATTTTACTTCCAGATCATCATCAGATCATTCATCTTCGGATCATTCTTCATCTGGGTATTCTACTTCAGATCATTCATCATCTAGGCATTCTACTTCGGGTCATTTTGTATCTGGGCATACACCACCAGTCACCACCATTGCTGATTCATCTACATCATCGAGATTTGTTTATCCACCACCTGCTAGGACTCTACGGTATAACGAGGCCTATCACCGTTGGAGATCTGCCTCATTATCTACCATGTATCCACCGATGACATTCGAGTCATCAGCTAGGGATTCTTCTTTTGAGTCATTTGTTGAACCATCTCGCAAGAGATGTAGGTCCCCTACTGCTACCGTGACTTCATATATCCATGCTTCGGGAGCTTTAGCTCCTTCTTGTGTTGATCTCCTTCCACCCTACAAGAGGTTTAGGGATTCTATTTCACCAGAGGATAATGTTGAGGAGGACATTGATGCAGATGTATTGGCGGGTATCGAGGCTGATGCTACGACTGTTGTGGTTACAACATATATGGATGTTGGGGCTGGGGTTAATGTGGGTATCGGTATGGAGGTCAATGTTGGGGTTGATGTAGAGGATGAGGTTGAGGGCGAGGGCGAGTCCAGTGATAGAGGTACTATGGAGGTTAGAGTGGATGTGGTTGACGGGATTGATATCCCAGATGGTATGCTTATGCCTGACACTGTGGAACGTTTAGAGCAGGTTGAGGAGGTTATACAGGATACTTATAGACACGTTATGGAGATACCTCTTCAGAGGGTAGAGGACATTGAGATGGGACAGAGAGAGTTAGAGGCGAGGAGTCTGATTGCTAGTGGAGAGAGAGTTGGATTGCTTGATAGGGTTGTGTCCTTGGAGAGGAGCAATACGAGACTTCGAGGCACCCTGAGGATGGCGAGTGCAAGAGTCGATAGGTTTCGGCGCCGCATGAGCTTTATGGCGGGTGAGATTAGGCAGATTTGCAGGTTCCGCTACTATGATAGGATGCGGTTTAGGAGATTGGAGACATTCGTTGCGAGGCATTTAGGTTTTCGTTAATGATGTTGTGTATAGATTTTAGACTAGTGGTAGAACTAGTTGTTAGTAGTAGTAGTATTAGCGTAAATCAAGTTCCCCATTATGGGTTGAATGTAACCGAATGATGATTTTATATATATGATATGAAAAGCTTATTATGATTCTCTTGCGTGTTCGTCTTTCATTGTTATTTACTCATTCTAGCAAAACGTGTTTATTGTATTTTTACCTTATAAATCCTATTTGCCATTTATAATTGCTATATCCAGTATTGAATCTTACCGCGTGCTACGTCTTGTGTTTAGATCATGACTATCACTCGCTCTGGTATGACCTCGGAGGTAATTAAAGAACTCATTAACCAACGAGTGGCGGAGGCGTTGGCTGCTTATAAGGCAAACCGTGCTGCTGAACTTGCTGTTGAAAGTCAAAACCATAATAGAGATGATGATGACAACGGAAACGTTAGGGGAAATGGAAACAGAAATGGCGAGGGAAATGGAGACGGAAATGGTGGAGGAAATGAAAACAAAAATAGAGGAGACAATGGGAATGGAAATCCCAATAGGAATGACAGAGGTGTTATGCCTGTCGCCCGTGAGTGTACTTACCATGACTTTATGAAGTGTCAATCACTCAACTTCAAAGGAATTTAAGGAGTTATCATGTTGATAAGATGGAGATAGTATTTCACATCAGCAATTGTCCAGAGAGGTACCAAGTTAAGTATGCTACGTGCACCTTGTTGAACAGTGCATTAACTTGGTGGAACGCACACATAAGAACCATTGGAGTTGATGTTGTATTTGCCATGTCATGGAGAGAGCTTATGAAGCTAATGACTGAGGTGTATTGCCCAAGAAATGAAATTCAGAAAATGGAATCTGAACTGTGAAACTTGACCGTGAAGAACAATGATTTGGCTGCTTATACCTAGAGATTTTAAGAGTTGAATATGTTGTGCACCAAAATGGTTCCTGTGGAGGAGGACCGAGTCGAGAAATTCATTGGAGGTCTCTCGAATAACATCCAGGGTAATGTGATTGCTGCAGAACCCACGAGACTCCAAGATGCTGTCCGGATTACCAACAACTTGATGGATCAAAAGTTGAAGGGTTATGCTGTGAGGAATGCCAAGAACAAAAAAAGGTTTGATAACAACTAGAAGGACAATCGTGTGCAACAACCCCCATACAAGAGACAGAATATTGGTAGACAAGGTGTGTCGAGATCCTACACGGCTGGTAACAATGAGAAAAGGGGATATGCTGGTCCTTTGCCTTACTGCAACAAATGTAAGCTACATCATGAAGGGCAATGTATTGTGAAACGCGGGAATTGCAACAAGGTCGTGCATATGGCCAGGGATTGTATGAACGCTGTTGCTGCCACAACTACTCAAAGAGTCCTAATAGTGAATCAGAGGGTTCTTACTTGTTTTGAGTGTGGGAGGCAGGGACACTATAAGAATGAGTGTCCCAAGTTGAAGAATCAGACACGTGGAAAGAAAGCTAGGAAAAAGGCCAATAAAGCTAGAGGGAAGGCATATGTGCTGAGAGGAGGAGAAGCTAACACCCATTCCAACGTCGTCACAGGTACGTTTATTCTTAACAATCATTATGCTTCTATGTTATTTGATTCTGTCGACTACCTTTAGTGCTTTACTTGATGTCGTCCTATCTACACTAGATGTTATTTATGCTGTCGAATTAGCCGACAAAAGAGTTGTGGAAACCAATATCGTACTCAGAGGTTGTACATTAGGATTTTTACGTCATTTATTCAACATAGACCTAATGCCTGCAGAACTCGGTAGTTTCGACGTCATCATCGCCATGGATTGGTTAGCGAATCATCATGCGGTGATCTTTTGTAATGAGAAGATTGTGTGGATTCCCTATGGGGATAAAGTTTTGATTATCTAAGGTGATAGACGTGGCAAAGAGAAGAAGTCGAAATGGAGGATTATATCGTGCACCAAGACTTAGAAATATATTATGAAGGGTTGCCAAACTTTTCTGGCACAAGTTACGAAGAATGAAAACAAAGACAAGTTAGAAGAGAAGAGACTTAAAGACGTCCTGATTGTACGGGACATTCTAGAAGTCTTTCCAGAAGAGTTTCCTGGATTACCACCGACTTGACAAGTTGAATTCCAAATCGACTTAGTCCCTAGTGTTGCACCTGTAGCACGAGCCCCGTATAGATTAGCACCGTCAGAACTGCAAGAGTTGTATGCTCAGTTGCAAGAACTTTCTGACAAAGGGTTCATAAGACCAAATTCCTCACCCTGGGGAGCTCTTGTCTTATTTGTCAAAAAGAAATATGGATCTTTTCAGATGTGTATCAACTACCGTGAACTAAACAAACTTATTGTAAAGAAACGATACCTACTTTCGAGAATCGACGACTTGTTTGATCAGTTGCAAGGGTCAAAAGTCTACTTTAAGATCGACCTGAGATATGGTTATCACCAACTCAGAGTTCGGGAGGAAGACATTCCAAAGATAGCGTTTAGGACACGTTATGGTCACTATGAGTTTCAAGTGATGTCGTTTGGACTGACCAACGCACCAACGGTATTCATAGATATGATGAATCGGGTGTGTAAGCCATATTTGGATAAATTCTTGATAGTTTTTATCGATGACACTTTGATCTACTCTAGGAATAAGAAGGAGCATGAAGAGCATCTTAAGTTAATTTTGAGATTACTTAAGAAGGAGAAATTGTAAGCCAAGTTTTCAAAGTGTGAATTTTGGCTTTCAAAGGTATAATTTATTGGTCACGTGATTGATAGTGAAGGCATTCACGTGGACCCAGCTAAGATTGAATCAATCAAGGATTAGGCGTCACCCAAGACACCAATATAGATTCGTCAATTTCTAGGTCTTGCTGGCTATTACCGATGATTTATCGAAGGTTTCTCAAAAATTTCCAAGCCTATGACAAAGCTGATGCAAAAGAGCGTGAAGTTCGATTGGGGTTAAAAGGAGGAAGCTATATTTCAACTGTTGAAGCAGAAATTGTGTAGTGCATCGATTTGGCTTTACTCGAAGATAGTGAAAACTTTGCGGTTTACTGTGACGCTTCTCATAAAGGGTTGGGCGCATTTTTGATGCAAAGGGAAAAATTTATAGCTTCGCGTCACGCCAACTCAAGATTCATGAAAACAATTACACTACACATAGAACTTGGAGCTATAGTGTTCGCTCTCAAAATGTGGAGACATTATCTGTACGGCACGAAGTGCGTTGTGTTCACCTATCATAAGAGTTTACAGCATATTCTTGATCAAAAGGAGTTGAACATGAGACAACGTCGATGGTTGGAACTGTTGAGTGACTACGACTACGAGATTCGTTATCACCCGGGGAAGGCGAACGTGGTGGCTGATGCGCTAAGTCGAAAGGAAAGGATTAAGCCACTACGATTGCGAGCCTTGGTTATGACTATCGGTTTAAATCTTTGGTATTCGCTATTTTATACATATCTTTTACCTTGAAAAACGAACCCAAAAGACCAAAAACATAATTAAAATGGCAAATATATGCTTGTTTTTGTGTTTGTGTATGTGCAGGTACGGATATCAGAAAAGGACAAAAAAAATAAAAACAAAACCAAACACGAGAATGAAAAGAGCGCAAGAAAACGAGTCTAATGGTGCCTTCGGATTTTATTGGGCCAGCTCGTAACCCACTTAATGGGCCGGGCCAGCCCATATTATTATTAAGCCTATTACACAAATTGAAGAGTAAATGGAAGTTGGTGACGTCAACCCATGTGCTTCATAAATAATTCAAGTATGGTTATGTGACCATCCACTATCTCCTTTTTAGCAAATGAAGATCCGACACGTGGCGAGTTGGTTTATAACTTTTCTAATTTCATTTGCATTTGAGAAGGAAATTGATCGTATGGGTAAACATTTTGCTTACAATTTAAGCAAAGAAAGGAAGACACGTGGCAACCAAGTATCGGTTGGATCAATGTTGTATAATTCCCCAATCCGTGTGAACGAAAATTCCAAGCAATGATTGGCCAATCATTTTAGCAATGATTGGACGAATTTACCATTCCACCCCCTGTTTTGGCTATATAATCATTCTGCTCCCCCTCACTTAAGGGGAGTTAGTGAGTTAATTTTTATATTTTTAGTTTTAGCTTTTAGCTTATTTTTAGTTTTGTAGTAGCTTATCTCTCATTTCTGGCTTATTGTATCAAGTTCATTTCGCAAGCTTATTAATATATTGTGTTAAGAATGGTTTGAAGTTTATTGAAGATTTCGGTTTGCTATTTGTCGGCTTATTCGTTCATTTTCTTTTCTATTCGTGATTGCTTATTCAATAAGCTGAACTTTCGTGGTTATTTTCGTGGCTTATCATTCTCAAAAGTTCTTTAAGGATTAGAAAATGACTCCTATAAGCAATAAAAGCTCATTCGATTCATTTTATTTTTTTAAAGCACTTTTCAAATAGTAAGCTTAAATAAGCCTGAAAATAGCTTATTGATTGTGCTTGTTTTGTTTTTTTTTGTTTGATTAGAAGCTCATAATTTCTGTTTATATAAGTTTCTAAATAGCTTATTTGGTTTAGAGTGAACTTAAAGTGCTAGATCAATTTTTTGAGCTTATCTAGTTTGGTAATTTGCTTGTTTAAAACATTTAAGTTGTAGATCTCGTGTTAGTTTTGCTTATTAATATGGTTTGGAGTTTAAGGATGCTTATCTCGTTGTTCTTATGTTAGTTGCTAAATCTTGCTTGCTCATTCAATTAGTCTAGCGCTTATTTCGTTTAGGTTTCGGCTCATTAAGAAGATCTAACTTAAAACTCGTTCTAGCTTAAAAATCGTTTAGTTTAATGTTGTGGCATTTTGTTCTAGTGCTTGTCTCATTTTTAGGAACGCTTATCTCATTTGACTAAATATCATATTTGCTTATTTTGTAATTAAGATTACTTATTAGAAAATCTTTTCGTCAGTAAGTACTATTTGTGCGTTTGATTTGGAAAAATTAGATTTGGGTTTTTTCTAGTGTTGGGCCTAGTTTAGGTTGTTTTGTTGGTCACGTTTGGACCATGTGGGATCAAGAAACAAAAAAATAAAGTGCAAATTTGTGTAACTGTTATGTGTTAACAGTTTTCTTTGTTGTTTGACTTTTCGGTACCGGTCAACTTACGAGGCGCGGAGCTTAAAGGTTTATTTAGCTAGACCGAATTTGATTATTTGTTTTAGCTAAATAAATCGGGTGGTTTACGTTCAATTGCGGGTCTCCAATTCGGTTCCATTTTCTAATCTTTTTTCAATACTTAGTGTAGATTTATTTTTGTCGTTAAATGCTATGTTTGTTAAATTGAATTTCGTTAATGAGAATTAGTTATAGTTTACTTGTGATTGCTTAAGGATAGTGATTTTGGAATTTAAGTGCGGGTTTAAAAAGGTTCTACAAAATTAATAGTCATTAGTATTTTCTAATTTACATTCCGTCATTTACTTTTAATGCAATTTTAATACTTGTTATTTATTTTTAAAAAACATTTTACTTTACTTGTCATTTAATTTCTTGAAACTTATTTTCTAAGGATTTTAATTCGTGAAACCTAAGCCCGCACTTGATAAACATTTCACGTCACTTAGCAAGCATATTTGTCATTTATATTTCTTAGATCATTTTTAGTATAATCTTGTAGTTTTAAATCTTAGAATTAATATTAGTTTAATTTTTAGCATAAAAATAGTTTAAAACCAAAACCAAAAACTTGAATGACAATCAACCTCGATTTACAACTTGAACGTAGATTTCCATTCACCTCTCGTCGAGGAAACGACCCGGAAGGTTTTTGATAATTGTTTTGGTTAAAAGCGTTTATCTAGAACCCGACGGAAATACTATACTATATTATTATTGATATCTTCCTTATTATTATGTATTAATATATTATATATATTTATATGTATTAAAAAGGGTGGATCAATTTTTGGCGTCGTTTTGCCTGGGGGAGAAGGTTAGCGATTTTTACGGGATTGTTTGTGTTCGAGCCTTGAAGATCCTTTCTTCGGAAAGTTTATTTTCGTTCTTATAAAAAAATGTAAAAATCCAAAAATATTTTTCTTCTTATTTTTATTTTTATTTTTCCTTTTTTTTATAAATATTAAAAATATATATATATATATCAAAAATATTTTTCTTTCTTATTTTTATTTCTTTTCTTATGTATTATTTTCAAAACCTAAAAATATTCTTCTCTATCCTCTTATCCGTTTAATTCTTTCTCTCATCCTCTTAATTGTTTAATTCTAAATGTCGTCATATAACGGACTTAGTTGCTATTTATGCGGTGATCCGTTAGATGGTATACTTTGTCGACGGTGCTCCTTAGGTTAGTGTGGAAACAAACTTAATGATGGATTTTGTTCGTATTGCGCTTCTAAAGATGGGAATTCATTCGCTTATGATTTCAAACCCAAGACCCGAATTCTTTCGATAATTCTCCAAATTTTCTTACCACCTCCAACAGCCCCAGTTCGAGACATATTCGTGCGAGTTATGTGGGAACGATTCTCACTACGGTAATGTTTGTCCATACCACGAGTTTCCGCTTGGTGTAGAAGCTGGAACCGTGTTACAATCAAAACTTTAGTGATAATTATCCATAAAATTCACCGAGTTTTTCTCAACAATATCTTTGTTGTGCTAATTGTGGGGGTCCTCACTATGATTATCAATGTCAATCGATTAATGGAACTTACTATGAACCAATCCGTGTTAATGATTCTTCTGTGGTTGTTGGACCACCCACAACCCCCGCAGGACTCCGTCGATCATCAAGGAATTCTACAAGCCCTCCGTAAAATACAAGAAGAGCTTGAAGAAATAAAACAAGATCGAAAAATGAAAAAGGAGAATATAAGTATCGAGGAAATGAGGCGTGAGCAGCTAATGGTCGATGACGAGATTAAGGATATATCGAATTATTTAAGCTATAAAAGATTTCGAGGTGAGAAGATTGATGATGAATATGAAAGAGATTGTGAGATTAAGATTGAACAGCTCTTGCAAGATTATAACGGTTTAGGCATCGAGATACGGAAAAAGGAGCTCATTTTAATGGAAGAAAAGTATCTTGCTGTTTCACAACGTATTCAATCTATTTGTGATGACGACGATGAGATGACGATGATGATTATACTATTATATATAGCAAGCCTAAAGCAATCACTCCCGTCTTACCGATCGAGGAGCCTGATAACTCTCTAAGTATGGGGGACGAGCATCTTGACACTATTTCTAGTGTTGAGATTCTTGTCCCAATTCCAAGTGAGTTCGAGGGTATTTCCAACGATACGTGTGATGTGCCCGTTTGTGAAGATCTTTCTACTCTTGATGCTTTGAACGATAATTTTAAGATTTTATCCGATTCCAACAATGATGGTACTTCGAGTGATGATGATGATTTTGAGGACGTCGAGTACGAGGAGGTGAATGATGTCGACCAATAAGAGAAAGAGTTTGACTTAGAAGATATTCTTCAAATCCAAGACGTTATTCTTCGAGAGAAATTATTGAATATCAATCGTCTTATTGTTAATATTGAATCTTTGAATGACAATCCCTCTCCTGATCGTGTGTTCAAGTCTCCTTCTTTATTACTTATTCCTGTCATGGATAGTGATTCGTTCTTTGAGGAGTCCGATACTTCTCTTTCTCATTTGGATAATTCTTTACCCGAATTAGAGACTTTTTGCGATCATACGGGAGAGACGAGAATTCTTCTACTTTTACTCCCGATTTACCTACCAATGAACCCGATAACTCTCTAAGTATGGGGGACGAGCATCTTGACACTATTTCTAGTGTTGAGATTCTTGTCCCAATTCCAAGTGAGTTCGAGGGGGAAATTTCCTTCGATACGTGTGAAGTGCCGTTTGTTGTAGAGTCTTTATATCTTGATGCTGGATGCACGGATAATTTTAAGAATTTTATCGAATTCCAAAATGATGGTTACTTCGAGAGTGATGATGATGATTTTGAGGACGTCGAGTACGAGGAGGTGAATGATGTCGACCAATAAGAGAAAGAGTTTGACTTAGAAGATATTCTTCAAATCCAAGACGTTATTCTTCGAGAGAAATTATTGAATATCAATCGTCTTATTGTTAATATTGATTTTGAATGCCAATTCTCTGATCGTTGTGTTCAAGTCTCTTCTTCTTACTAATTTGTCATGGGATAGTGATCTGTTCTTTGAGGGTCGCTATTTCTAATCTCATTAGGGATAATTCTTTACCGAATTAGAGACTTTTGCGATCCTTCGGGAGAGACGAGAGACGTGCTAGTTCCACTACTCATCTTAATTACTCTCTTCCGAGTATGATTCGTTCTTTTTTAGAGTGAGCGCTTCAAGGCGGGTTGACTAGCGTTGTGATTCTTTGATGAAACTTCAACTGTATGCTTTTGGAGCTTCCCGAGTTTGAATCATTTCATTTCGATCCATCATTTCCTCGACCTCCTCCGGAACCACCGGATGTTACGATATGTTATATATTTGACGCGATGCTCCGCGTGAGTGATTAATTTTAATTGCGCTTAATGTGAAAAGGGGGAAGATAGATTGATTTTTTCCAAATGAGAGATGACGATTCATTTTACATTTGTTCTTCGGACTATTCTGTATCTACTACCCGAGGTTTTATTTTCTCTATTATCTTGCTCACCGGAGAGTGAAGTCACGATCTTTGCCCCGGCATTCCCTTAGAGCGGATGCCTCGCATCGGGGATGGAAACTTTCCGTTTGTGCTTTAAGTGTTGTATACAAACATTATTGAAGCCGTTGAGATTTCTCTTTTCATTTGCTTCCCCATGGTACTATTATTCTCGAAGAGGGTTCGAGTCATCGTGATACTCGTTAACAACCCACAGCGTTTTATCTTTTATCTATTTTCTAACAAATCACTGAGAGCGGGCTCGCCTAAGTCTTATTTGTGTTTGTTTTTATGGTTTTATGGTCCAGGATCTCTATTTAGATTGTTGTATGTGCTTAATCCATACCATCATTTTCCATCTAAAAAGGACTTAATGTCTAAGAACTACAAAAATACATTGTCTTAGTATGTTTTGCTTTGAATTGTGCCGAACAGATATTCACAAAGCAAGCAAAAACGACACTAAAACTAAGCACGGGATGGACAAGACAAAAGTCAATTCCGAAGCCAAAGGTAGTCAAGTCAACAAGTCAAACACATGATACTGAAAATTCCAAATGAGGGACTACCTGCCAAACTCAAGTTAGAATTCACAGAAAAGGACACGGGTCGAAATTAGCCCCGATGCGAAGTTTTGCACTTAAGGTTAAAAGTCGAGGAGGGCCAAAGCTGCCATCCTTTCCCAAATTATCTTTCCGCCCTAACCAAACCCCGGTACAGCGTAGGGATGTCATCATACTTTCCAGCCAAAACACTCAACCTAGATAAATCATTCACCACCTCTATCCCCCCCCAGCTTATAAGTGGCATGTTGGCGAATCCCTCCATTCCAAAAGTATTTTTGAAGGCTGATGACTGACTCTAAAGAAACACAAAAAAATTACGGCTGTATTTGTTTTTAGAAGTCACCTCACACTCACAAGACACTTGGTTTTTGTCTCTAAAGTACACGAAGAAGAAAGAAGAGACGAGAGTCCACAAGCAACAGAAAAGACCTTAATTCGTTTTAGTATAAATAGGGCCATTGTAACCCAGAGTAACTAGTTAGTTTTTAATTTTTAATATAACTTAGCTTATTTTCAGTTCTTTTAAAACTCATTTACAGCTTTTACTGTCAGCTTTGTAACACTTTCAAGTTTTAATGCAAATTTGAGGTTTTAAGTCATTTTACAATTTAGAGTGTTAAGTTTCTCATAGTGTTGTTTTGTGTCAACGATCTCAAGACAAAGTTTACAAGCTTGTTTTATCTAAGTGATCTAAGAAGTTATTAGCGTGAACTCGACGTCAAATATAAAATCACTCTAAATAACCACAGCTTATTTTATGGATGATAAGCCAGTTCTGGACGGGCTTATGGACACCACTAGCTTGTTTTATGCAAGCTAGAGCTTGTAGATTCTTGGTTTAGCCCTGTTTTGAGCAAGGGTGTTGTAAGTCTCTCTTTTTCTTATTTCTCTTAGTTACTGCAGAACTGCTTATAGTGCTTATTTGTTACCTATAATTGCTTATTTATGCTTAATCATGATGTCTAGTGCCTGTTTTGCTTAATTGTTAGTTTGAAAATAGTTTGTGTCACTTTCTTAGTTAGTACTGTTAGTTCATTTAATAAAACTGTTAGTTTTGAGTTAACACTGTTAGAAAAATTCAGCTTATTTAAGTGCTTATTCTTAATTAAAGTCTGCTTATAAGTGTCTTATTTGGTTATTGGATAATCTGTTTTTAATCAGTATGAAAAGAAAAATGATTTTTGAAAACTTTAAGGGGTGTTTAGAACAAGCAGTACTAACTCCAAGTTAGTACTGCTGGTTCATTTTCTTGGATTCCAAAGGTAGCAGTACTAACTCAAAGGTAGCAGTACTAACTCCAAGTTAGTACCGTTAGTTAAAACTGTTAGTACTGTTGGTTCATTCTTGCTGATTAGCTTATTATTTCTGCTTGTTTAAGATTTGCTTAGCTTTTTAGAGTAGATTAAGTCATTTTCACCTGCTGTCTTTAGTAGAACTTGCTTTAGCTTATTTGCCTTTTCATAGTAATTTTAAGAGTTTATCAGTTTGTAGCTTTTCAGCTTATTTGCCATTCTAGATTATTGTAGTTGCTTATTCTTATGCCTGAGTGCTTATTAGGGATAGTTAAATATCTGTTTTAGCTTATTTGCTTATTTCTTGTTTCATTGTGTTTTGTTAAAGCTAGCAGTACTAACTCCAAGTTAGTACTGATAGTTAATACTGTTAGTACTGTTGTTAGTACTGCTGAGTTTTTCCTTCTTAGCTTAGCTTAATTGTTTGCTGAAGTTGCTTATTTAGAGTTAGTCTAGCTTAATTTTATTTTGTCTTAAGTTTATTTGAGCTTATTTGTGGGTTAGTTTAAAAAGTTTTAAGTGTTTTTGCCATTTTTAGCTTTTATGCTTGTTCTAGCTTATTTTTCTTGGTGCCTTTTCATATCCAAATCCTTGTCATAATCAAACAAAAATCATCAATTCGTAATTCGATTTTCCTTTCAAGCCTCGTTGGGACATAACGACCCGGAGACACTCTATACTGCTTCCGGTTTCATTGATTTCGCGGATTTTGTTCCTTGATATATATTTATAATTGTTTATAGTTATTTAGATATATAAAAAGGGGTGAGATCAAGCGAGTCAAATTTTGGCGCCGCTGCCGGGGAGGATGTGAAAACGACTATCGTTACGTTTGACAAATTGTGTTTGAATTTGTAAATAATTCTTTTATTTTCATAAAAAAATAAAAAAAATACAAAAATATTTTTCATTTTCTTTTTAGTATATATTTATAAAACAAGAAAAAAACCAAAAATATAAAAACATTTTGTGTTTGAATCTGTGAAAATTTTCTTCTATAAAAATATAAAAAGTACAAAAATATTTTTCATTTTCTTTTATTAGTATAGTTATCATAAAAAAAACCAAATAATCTAAAAACATTGTCCAGAAAAAAAAGAAATAAAATTCACACATATATATTTTATTTAGTGAATTTTGACTTCTTGCCTTGGTCAAAGGCAATTTGTTGGTTGCCAACTTTTATATAATATTTAAATTCTTGTCATTTGTGTCTTTTACGACGTACGGCTCACCTCGATTTGATTAACAAACTATAAAGTGGGTATAAGGAGGGTTGTTCCGAGGAACTACGACCCGAAAGGAGAAATAAGCTTCGCGCTATTCCTACTCCTCTGCTCACCTGTGCGTTTATCTTTTTGAGAGCTACCGTGAAGTAAGTAGATTATTTGGTTGAAGTTGACCTACCTCATTGTCCGTTAAAATCAATTGTGAATAAATCATTGAAAAACCAAAAAAAATAGTGTAATTTTTTTTTATATTTCTGTTTTGTGCATGCGCACTCGTTCTCAAGCCCGTAAACGTCGACAACAACAAGTCTGACAAACTTCTGTTGAATCACCAAATCTTGAGAAACCAAATAACAATCAAGAAACTCTCAATCCTCCCATAGTTATGATGGACGATAATCGAACTATGGCGTAATTACTCGAAGCACCCACCGAGGGTTACGAGGATGCAATCGTTGTTCCCGAAATTACCGCGAACAACTTTAAGATCAAGCATGGTCTACTTAATCTTGTTCAAAACAAGCAATTTTTTGGACATGATAAAGAAGACCCTCATGCTCACATCCGATATTTCAACAAGATCACTTCTACAATGAAGTTCCCAAACGTCCCGAGTATGTCGGTTAAGCTTATGCTTTTCCCATTTTCCCTCGAGGGAGCAGCCCGGATTTGGCTTGAAAAAGAGCCCCCTCGACCGATTCTTACATGGGAT
>BQNB010046823.1:0-43487 GCA_026074375.1 Tanacetum coccineum
AAGAGAAAGAATGTTTTCTTCGAAGAGAAATAATGTTTTTGTCGAAGAGAAAGAATGTTTTCGTCGAAGAGAAAGAATGTTTCGTAGAAGAGAAAGAATGTTTTCGTCAAAAAGAAAGAATGTTTTCGTCAAAGAGAAAGAATGTTTCATCAAAGAGATAGAATGTTTTTGTCGAAGAGAAAGGAGAGCGTTTTAACTTATGTTGTTAAATGGCTTGAATAGGAATTTTCGAATATGACCTTTAACGTTTGTGATCGTAAGTTAAAGATACTTGAATATTTCAGATGAAATATTCAAGTTGTCAAACCTACTTGGAGGAGCGTTAGATTTGTATCTAACCTTTTCTTGACGAAAGAGTGGATAATTCGAAAGAGGGAGATGATGATTAAGGGAAGGTGTGAATGAAGACTCAAAGAGATTTAAGACCATTCTACGACTCTTTTGACTTTTTAGATTTGTGACGCGGACGACGCGAAGGTGAAAATATTATAATGGTGAGAATATATATATATACATATATATATATATATATATATATATATATATATATATATATATATATATATATATATACATATAGAGGAAGGTTAAAATAAAAAGACAAATATTCGTGAGAAGGATAAAAAGAATTTTTTTTAAAAGTTCTCGAAAAATTCCAAAAAAATTCCATTAAATCAGGTATGTTGGTGCATAAAACTTTTGTAAAAGAAGTTTTTCTAATTTTGAGTTTTTATACGTTTTTTTAATGCGCAAAAAAAGAAATTTTGATGCACAAAAAAATTTTGATGCACAAATTTTTCGACTTGTTATAGTTTGATGCGCAATAAAATTTTGATGCAAAAAGTCAAAAGAAGTTGGGTACAAAAACGAATTTTTGATGCACAAAAAACCGATTTAATGCACAAACTTTTTTTTTAATAAAATATTTTCGGCAAAACTATCCACTTTTAGAAAAACTTCCTTTACAACTTTTTCATGCACCAACATACACGATCTTGTGGAATTTTTTCAGAATTTTTTGAGAACTTTTTTAAAAAAATAAATCTTTTTATTATTCTCACGAATATTTGTCTTTTTATTTGATCTTTATCCTATATATATATATATATATATATATATATATATATATATATATATATATATATATATATATATATATATATATATATATATATATATATATAATCATGCAAGTTCATCTAAGCATGCATCAACACAATAATCAACAAGATTAATGTGTAAGACTATATGACATTTAAATATTAATTGTCATACATTAAACTAACATAGTGTAGGTGCACAATTAACACGTAAGTCATGTAAAATGACGCATACAAAACGTGATAATTTTAAATGCAATCATCAAGTAAAACGTGTTAGCATTTAGCACTTAGGAGCATGTGTTATTTAGATAAACTAATGAACATTTTATCTAAATTGCTAGAAAAAGGCAAACATTTTTACAACAGACATGCATTCAATAGTTAAGCAAATAAACATTGAGCATTAAGAAATCATGAAACAATATAATTGCCTATAACATGAGAGCATGTTATCATCATGAAACTTCAAAGCACATATGTGAGATGCAAGTAGTCTAGATTGACTAAGAAGAAACTTAATATCTACTTGCTTAGTGTACACTCCTAAAGAGATACAAATTTTATCGATGTAGACTATCATTAGGCATATTTAGAAGGAGTCATTTAGTCAAATTAGAGAATGAATATGAGACTATCACTAGTGGTGCTCAATTCAGGCTAAACACGACCATTTTTACGGGTTATACCACGAACCCAACTTCACTCTTGGAAGCAATTTAAACGTTAGGTCAAATTCAATTTCTAGTGCAATAGATTCGCCAGTAGTCATTCTCATGTTAGATAAAATAGAAATCTTATATTTGCCTAATGAAGTGTAGCAAAGATAAAATTTGTATTGTATTTTCATACAAGGCCTACTATGACTCAACTAATGTACTTTAAATTTCGTTTCTCATAACCAAATCAATGATGTTTGAATTCTAAGGTTGAATGAGAGAGCAAGCAAGTTGTTGTAGCTATAAGAAATAATGAGTCATCTAGAACATAGAAGTATGCTTAAGAGTGATAATGTGTAATGCTCTATATTGAGAGTGTTCAAAGAATGCACCTTTGCATGTCTTTTATGAAAGAAATCCAAATTTAAGTTATTTACTTAAAGATCTTTTGTTTGTTTCTGTGTAGAAATAATGATGGTTTACTAAGTTTAGGTACATGTATGTAGAACTTTAAAGCAAGAGATTGAACAAAGGAAGATTTTTTAAATCTAATCCATATGCGGATCTACCTAAACCGAAGATGAATTTAGGACGAAGGATTCATCGATCCGTGGAATTGCCAAATTTGGCAAGGATCTATTTTTTTATTTGGGAGATAGGTGTTTTTTTGACATTATGGGGGGTGGGGTTATTCGGAGAAGCATATATAATTTTAAAAGATTTCTCAATTTAGTTTTCGTAAATGACATCCAAGTCTTTGCTCATCAAAGTGGAGTACTATGAGTTCTTGAAGGAAATTGATAGTCGTCAATCCTACTCGAGTGTGTTATGTTTTAGCATGTATAATTTGATCATAGCCTAAAACCACAACATATTAGAACACTTAAAGACTCAATGAGACATCTTCATTGCAAGTGTGAGTTGCAATTTGATGACTAATCTTGTTGTCTTACAATCGACTTCGTGATTTCATGTAATAACCGAGGATGGTTAAACATGTAGACTCGGAAAAATGTATCTATGGTCATTTATATGATCTATTTCCGTGATCTAGAATAAATCCTAGTCTCGATGTTCATGTACATATTCCAATTTGTTAATTAGATTGAATGATGAGATTGATTATCGTTTGAATAATAATCATCTCCATATTCGAAATCCTCTTACGATCACTTATTGAAAGAAATCACGATAATGCTTTGTAGAATATGTTTAATTTTTCCTAATCCTAACCTTATATGGTTAAAGGGTTCTCATTTAGTAAAAAAGAAATATTATGCTTATTTGGTAAAGTAAGAGAGAGTTTTGATAAGAGATAGTTTGAGTTTTTTGAGTTTTGCTTTTTGAATTGTTTGTAGCAAAGTTACGATATATGGTGTTTTGCATTTGCTCATGTTTGATCTTTTCAGAAACAACGACTTTACCATTGCATTGAAAGTTAATTTACTTGAGTATTTGGATGACATATTCAAGTCGCCAATCCTACTTCATTGTATATTTTATGCATATATTTGCCAAATATTTGGAACACAACTATTGGACAAGTAGACTCAATATGACATCATTACACAAGTGTGAGTTATGATCTGATGTAAATATATCTGTAATCATCTTTGAAAGAGAGGGCGTTATTTTTCATATCAATCGAGTGTGATTGAGTATGTAGGTTTAAGATAATATCTCTTGTTATATTTTGATATAATCTTAAAGCTAGACAAATAAGAATCCGATTTCTTGTTCATACTCGAAAACTTGTCAATTAGATTCGACAATAATGATCATCATAAATTTGAATAATGAATCGAATATATATTCAAAAATATTTCTGACCCACATGAACACTCTTTTTAAAAGAAAACTAAACAAGTTTTTCAGTTAGTGGTTCCATTTAATTCTGAGACTAGTTGTGAGGTGAGGTATGAATAATGACAAGTTAATTTCTTACTTCAAGATTGTTATATATTTTGCTTTGTGCGAAAAACTATTTGTTGTTATGCTAGTATGCATAGTTTTTTTTGATATTTATTGAGTATAGTTAATGATTTTCTTAATCATGTTTATCAACACACATCTTTTTGTAAAATACTACACATTAATTAAAAAAATAATTATGTGTGTATGTTAGAAATATAAGCAGCACAAGAAAAGGTTAAAAAAATTATTTTCATTACTAATTATTAATTGTAAAATACAATCTTTTAATTTTTTTTGTAACAAACCCGAGGTCAAAGAACGCAAGATTATGAAAATATTTATACATTTTTGTTGGAAGAGAGCTAAAGTGATTAGAAAAATTTTAATGATTGTTTTTAAAATATGATCTTATGACATTATTTTTCCCACACTGACAAACTATTAACTCTCATTTTTAAATGGGTACTACACCTTCAAAAATGACTACAAGATGTTTATGTAACACTTTGTATATATAGTAAATATGCCTATATGCATTGCACAAACAATTTTGCAACTTAACACAAGAGATCTAACGTAATTCACCTATTAGGCATAAACCAAAAACTATAACAAATAAATAGTGTACATGGCATGTGTGTTTAGATAAATAAGTAGCTCAATTACAAGTAGCAATGCTCATTTAATAATATCTATTAACAAAAATACGATACAAGTAAATACACATAATCATTTAGCATGCACATAAAGATATTCGTCGTCGTTTTGTGTATTAAATACAATGATGTATACTTAGCTTGAATAAAATAATTTCCTCCCCATTTTAAAAATTAATCAAGATCAATGTCTTGAAAATATAAATGTACCATTTTTCAAAGATACATTGACTAGAAATGCTTGGCTTGAAAAAAAAATAAACTACAAGTTTTACGTTAAAACGAAACATAAAGTTTTGACCACTATGTAGTATTTTGCATTTCTGACTTATTTAATTTAAGAATGAAATCTTGGAAGTTCCTTTAAAAGAAAGTAGACTCAATTATCTTCGAAATGGCGGGTGGCACGACTTCTACGGACTTACGGTTGATTTTATATGATTTTTCGAAGTTTGCCAAAAACTGACGAAACAGACAGGCGGCCCCCATAAAGGTGACGGCCCCCAGATATATTTGGGGGCCGCCTGAACATTTATGGGACCGCCACCAGTAACCCCAAAACACGTTTTTTGTTCAAAATCATTTTGTAACTTAACTGTAGAACATAGGACTTTAAAAAGTTGTTCCAGCACATAAATTTCGTGTTTTAGACATCATTTCTACTCTTACGACTTAGACAAACATAAGTTGACACTTCCAAGTTCTTTTGAGAAAATTTTTCTTCAAGCTAGTATACGAAGTATATTTAATAACAAAACTAGTACGAATCAAACAACAAAACACTTTTCATATTTAATCCCCCTTCATGGGTAATTTGATACATGGATCGTACTCTATTTTAAAAACCATTTGTTTTGAAAACTAGAGCGACGTGACTCTGATACCAATTGTGGAAACCGTAGAGGGGGGTGAATACGTTTCCATTAAAAACTTTAAGATCAAGAATTACATCACTCTTCTACCGGCGGTCCCATATATATATGGGGGCCGCCTGATTTATGGGACCGCCTCCAGAAGAGGTTTTTGGACTAGATCTTTTGTATCAAATCACCAATCAAGTTTGACGCAATATGAGAAGTGTCGATCATAGGTTTACAATAGCTAAAGCATATTCTAACAATATAACCACACTCACAATATTTAGCACAAAGAGCTACACAACTTTAACTAACAGGATATACACAACCATTCACACAATCATGAGTACAATGCAAGTATAAAAGTAAAGCGATAAATGTAAATAAATAAGTAAAGCGAAGGGTAAAAGAAAATGCAAACCGACACGAGATTTTATAGAGGTCGGTCAAAAGCTCCCTTGCGCCCTACTCCACTCCTCGAGTTATCCAACTCGTGAGTTTACCTTCACTAATCAACAAGCTCCTTTCCGGCGGAGAAAACCTTATACCAAAGTCTTACATTATTTTTCCGACACATGAACTAGATGTTCGAGTTGCTTTCTTCGGGTACAACCAAACCCGTTATGTTTTATGGCCCAACATAACAAACCTTGTGTTTTATGGCCTAAACACATAAACCGCGTCGCTTACATTATTTTCTGACACTAAGCTAAATGTCGAGTCCTAATCTTAGCTAGAACCAATCTACCACTTCACCAATGTATTTTAAGGCCTAAAATACTAACCAACCCACAATAAACCCATCCAAATATATACATCATTTGGATCTACACACTACTAAAGATTGGAAGACATGGACTCGATCTATATGTAACAAATGTTACAAATGGACTAACTAGACTACATAACTTCGGATCTTGAAGATGACCGAAGTTCTTCTCTTGCACTTGAGGGAAGAAGGAAAGAGTAGAAGATTGGATCACATTTAAAAAAGATTAAACAAGTTAAATGATCAAAGATTTAGAGAGATTTAGTGAGATCTAGAGAGAGAAAGAACTAAGAGAAATTCGTGCAAAAGAGTTATGAAATCAGTTGGAGATGACCCACTATTTATAGGAGCTGAAAGCTGACAGTCTGGCAACGGTGGTCCTGGCGGCCCCAGATACATTAGGGGGCCGCCGACCTTATAAGGGGGCCACCACTAGACTACGCTCAATTTTTTGTCTTTTTATAGGGAAGGTTGTATCTGGTATAGAAGCTTCCATTTTGGGGGGGGAAACCAGATTTCAAATTTTATATTTAAATAAAACATTTCTTTTATTAAAAAGTATTTTGTGTTTATTTATTTTTGTGAAATTCCAACAACATTTTTCCCTGTATTCCCAATTTGTCTTTCCTTATATAAATTATAAAACTTCTTCGACAATCACATTTACATAAAAGATTAGGGGAAAAATTAGCGTGTGAAAAATTCAAAAACCTATCATGCAAGAAAATTCAATTGTTGGCACAATCAATCGGATCTTCTTATCATGGCGTAATCCCTGATGATAGTCCAGAAAATTTAGCATAACATTCTAACATCTATTCCTACTCTAAATACCTCACTACCTCACCTTCCTCAATGGTGGGCATTAAATCATCAATTTGATATCTCCTAAGCTCTAATGGTACATTAAGATCGTTTAGTTCTATGTAATCTCCAAAGAAAGGGTCTAATGATCTATTCAACACCAAAGTCTCTCCCATTAGCCTAGCTTCTAAATCAAGTTCCATTCTTTCTCTTAAGCTTAGCATGTAGACCCTCTTAATTAACTACTAGGCAGTTTAAAACTTTTTAAAAATATTATTCTCTTCCCCAACCCTTAAAGTAATCTTCTTATTGAAAACATCAATTTTAGCATGGGCGAGTTTAGACAAAAATGGTCTTCCGAGGATCAAGGGTACTTTGATATCCTCGGGCATATCAAGAATTATAAAATCTAAGAGGAAAACAAATTTACCAATACCTACTAGCACGTTTTCAGCAATTCTTTTTGGATATTTCACGGTCCTATCTGCTCATTCAACTGTCAACTTAGTGTGAGCTAATGTGCCTAAACCTAAGTTAAGGTAGGTCGAGAGAGGCATGACACTTATGCTAGCTCCTATGTCAGCAAGGGCATTATCAAAGCAAACATTATTAATATAGCAAGGTAAAGTGAAACTCCCTGGGTCTTTCTCCTTTCAGGGTATGGATTTATCGATATGTGAAGCTCCATATGAGTAAGCTTCCAAAAATTACAGTCCATATAATCCCATCATATTTTCATAAGTAGTAATCATACAAACGACTTGGAAACGGGAATTGGTCGTTTGTATTGTCTCGTATATCATGTACTGTTCTTCCAGTAATAATGGCGTATTGTTTGATTTGCCAATACGCGTATACGAGCTTGCATCAGCTTCAACAATAGTCGAGATCGACTTGACATGGTCTCTTCAGGTTAGTTTTAGTGGAGCTCGGTAAAATTCCAAATCCTCTTTCCTGTAGTACCTTGCCTCATTTTCCCGATTTGGATCTCAACAGCTTAATTGATGCTCCTTGGTTTTCTTATGGCCCATCCTTGAAGCTCGAATTCCTGTTCGAATCAAATTGGAGTTCTCCTCCTCAGTCTTTTTAGCCGATTCCCCCATAATTTTTCTTAGGTTTCTCATAATTGCCTTCTTTTCTTGTACGAGTTTTGCATTGTTCCTTTGGTAGAATCCCAGAGCAGTTGCTCTATATCCCCCTCCTTGAAAAGGTGCACCAAATTGAGTGTAGTAAACTTCTCTCGAGGGTTTTCCCTTCTTCTTTGAGTGGGCGATATTTGGTGTAGTGGGGACCTTTACATTGTTCACATCTTACTTGAGCAGCATAAACTTTTTCATTCACTTTCTTGATTTCTCTTCCAAGATTATTGATTTGTGCTTGTATGGCTGCTAATCCATCAAAAGTTTCAGTACTTCTGATCCAGAGATTTTCATTATGCCCATTTTTTGAGAGTATTCTCCATTTCTTGGATGGCTACTTTCACATCAGCAGCAGTCTTTGATGGTATGGCTCCTCTTGAATCAAGAATCTGTCTAGTTGGAACATCCAATCCATTATAGAACAAGACTGGAACATCCAATCCATTATAGAACAAGACTACCTCCTACATTTCTGTTAAATAGTGTTGGGGACACTTCATCAAGAGTTCTTTAAATCGCTCCTAAGCTTGATAGAGGTTTTCATCCGGTTCTTGCTAAAAGTTGTTGATCTCCTCCATTTTCTTTGCAGTACGAACAGGTGGGCAATATTTGCTTAGAAACTTTAGCTTCATATCTTCCCAAGTTGTAATCAAACCAGATGGTTTGTTTTATAGCAACGACTTTTGGCTCCAGTAATACATAGGAAAGGCTCTGAAGCATCACTTGGTCTATAGTTATATTAAGGGATTTTGGGAATATATCAAGATCTAAGAAATTTCTGATAATGTTTCATATCGCAACTTATAATCCGAACCGCTGAAAGTGTTTAGTACGGTAGTTCCTTTAGAAATTAGCCCTTTTAGTTACAAAATATCCTTGATCTCGCATCTAATGCCTAGCAAACTTTGATGATGTTGTCCTTGTGTGGTAGTAAATTATGAATCAGTTATTTAAATTTATTTTTTGCCGACTTAATACCAAAAACAACACTTTAAAGGCCATGTACCCGGTCGGATGGTAGTTTCATGGTAAATAGGGTGTCAACCACTAAGAAGCGAGAAACACAATCAAATTATTAATACTTTGGTTTTTTCTAATCAAGATAGTCCTAAACTATTCTTAAAACTATGCAAAACTTATGTTATCCAAATCCTAATATGGATAAGGGGGTATTCTGCCTGAGACACTGGCGACTGGTTTTGTTGGGGTGACGTAAAATCAACTTAAATGACACTACAAACAACACGCAAATCAAATTTAATAGAAGATAAAAGAGGGTCTAAAGCCAAATGGTAAAGAAAACTTAATTAACCTTATTAAGTCCAACAGAACATTGGTTTGTTTATTAGTGCAATGATTACTTATTTTGAGGCGTCTATCATCTTAAGATTAAATGCGGTACTTTCTTCCTTATACCTAGACCACGTAAATTCGGCCACGAATTAAGACGCATTCCGCATAAAGCATCCTTATTTTCTTGATTATAAATATATCTTAGGGATTAAATCAATGGTAATCTTTAAGTACCCTATCTCATAGAGACTTTACCCACTTACTGCTTAACGGATCTTTAATACTAGTAGTCCATTGTCCAATCCTTACCAATGGAAATATAAACGTACTCGTTGATAACAAGGTCACCTATAGGCTCAACTAAGCGCACTAAACTAAAGGCATAGGATAGAGTCAATATTTGAACCTATGATTCAGATATATAAAATTGAAATATGAAGAGCTATCCCCGACTCTTATGCCTACGCCCAAACAACATCGAAGATGCAGCGCAGTTAAATATTTAGGGACTAGACCCGGTTGAATGATAGGTCGCATACTTAAGCACGTAAACAAGTATAAATTGATAAACATAAACAACAATCAACGATAAATTAAGAAATCGAGATAAACAAACCAAACATTAAGATCTTCATAATAATGGCTAATACCCGAAGGTATTAGCCTTTAAACGTCATAATCATACAAAAGTAATAATTAGCCAAGGTAAACTAACCGAGTTTACGAATGATACCAAAAACTAAACGATTACAAGAGTACAAGAAATTACAAGTTGTCTCCTATGGAATTAATCACGTTGTAAGACTCTTCTTCTCTTCTTCTCCCTCGAAAATCAACTTTTGTGGGTTTAGGGATATCAAAATAAAATTTGCACACTTAAAACTCATTTTTGTAGTATTTTCTATTTATAGGGTCTGGAATAAGTCGATACGGCGTATCCAAGTACTTGGATACGGCGTATTGGGGCTTTCTCGAAGTAGGGACCCACACGCCCCCCTTTGATATCATCCTAGAAATATTTTCTTCCGGGGTATAGCTTTGAATACGGCTCATTGCCTTCTCTGGATACTGCGTATTGGAATCTTTTTTCCTTCTTGGATCTTTGGTGAAGTGCAGGCACATATACCCGTATCTCCCTTTATGGATACGGCGTTAAAAATAAAAAAAAAAAATATGGGTTGTAGTAATTCCTTTAAAGTATCATCATTAATCACAAATACGTGCTATTGTATTAATCTTTCACCAAGTACTCATAATTTACTAGCAATTCCTTAACTACAGAACGATTAATAACAAATTTTTGCAATAATTATACAAATGGTTTAAATACATGGGATAAAATGATGCTATTAAAAAATAAGACATAATTATGATATCATCAAATACCCCCACTTCATTTTCCCTAGGGTCGAGTTTTCTCCTCATGATCCAATTATACATCATTCGGGTCATGATATTTAGAGGGGAGTTAAGGTCAATGTAGGCTTTTTCTGCATGCACATGCCCAATGTTGCATGGTATCTTGAGGTTCGAAGGGCATCCTTCCATAATGATGGGGTTTCGTAGGTATATTGAAGGGATTGGGCTACACATGAGGTACTTGTGATATACGAGTTCACTCCTAGTCGGGAATATGACAAAATACTCCACTTCTTGCCTTCCTGCTTCGGGTTCCTCTTTGCGAGAATTATCATCCTTCAAGACGATCTCAATAAACATCACGTCGCCATCTTCCTCTTTGGTGCAAATGAGTTCAGTGTTGAATGATGGGGGAACTAATCCGAGTGATTCGAAGAATGAATTAAATTTGAGGACTTTTAGGTGAGAAGGTAACGCGATGAATCAGGTGGCGTAGGCGGGTTAACGTGGATATTTTCCGGGTTGTCTTCTTCTTCTTTATTCTCTTTTTCTCCGTCATCATAAGAGGCACTTTGTTGCTCGGTATGGATTGTGATGGCGTTGATCGAACCGTGGATTTGAGTTGAGCATTGCGGGTCTTCAGTTGGGTAAGAATGAGCAGACAAAACTGGATAAGTACTCAATTTCGAGTTCTTAACCGTATCGCTAGGTAGTGTGCCCACTATTCAATTGGTGATGGCCTTCAACACAGTGTTAATTTTGTTGGTCATCTCACTTTGTTGTTGTTTGAAATCGGCTTCAAACTTGGACAATCTAGCGTCTTGAGATGCCATGAAGTCGGATACCAATCCTTCTAGATTTGATTGATTGTTAAAGTTTTGGGGATGGTTGTTGAAGGAACGGTTTGGGATTGAATCGTTGGGTTGGAACCGGTTAGGTGGGTTTGAAAAATTATTTTGAGAATTTTGGGGTTGTCTCCACCTAAGGTTTGGGTGACTTCTCCATGATGGATTATAGGTGTCACCAAGATTGTTTTGCTCGGGCTTGAAAGTATACCACTTACCTCCCGCTTCATCGGTACGCGAGGATGCGTATTCAACAAAGGCTTGTTCGGGATCTTCCATGCAATACTGAGTGTCGTGAGGACCACTGCATATCTTACATGAGGTAGTGACTTTGTTCACTTGATTAGGTTGTGTCAGAGCAAGATGAGCTTCCATCAAACGTTGGACTTGATTTTCGAACTTGATTAGGCGGCGATCAGATGTACTCGGGACATCTTGAGGCAAAGCGATTGCCTTGACCGGCTTAGCAAAATCCCTTGGGTCGTTCCAACTTTCGTTGTCATAGAGGGTGAGGTCCTCTAATAATGCCTAGGATTCTTTGGCGTTTCGGTCACGAAGCTTACCACCGGCCGATTGGTCAATGGTTCGTCTTGTGACGGGATTGACATGGTCATAAAAAATTTGGACTTAGAGCCAAAGGTCGATGCCATGACGAGGGACTTTTTGTAGTAAGTCCTTGAAACGAGTCCATGCTTCTAAGAGAAATTCTACATGATGTTGTTAGAACATCAGGATATCATTGCGGAGTTTTGCGGTCCTTCCCGGTGGAAAGAATTGAGCAAGGAAACGAGTAGTAAGATCCTCCCATGTGGTGATGGATCCTGCTGGAAGACGTTCAAGCCAATTGCTAGCTTGATCGCGAAGGGAAAATTGAAATAAACGCAGGCGCGTTCTTTCCCTATTTTCACCGTCAAGGTCAAGTGAGTCCACAAGTTTTAAGAAATCCTTGAGGTGTTGGTTTGGATCCTCGGACCGAAGTCCGTGGAATGAGCATCCGTTTTGCACCAACCGGATGGTGTCGGATCGAAGAGGTACCACGTTGTTCCCTACGGGGAGCTCGATGGTATTCTTGTAGCCCTCGTGGCTAGGTTTGGAGTAGTCTCCTAGAGTGCGGATAGGATTCTCGTCTCCCATGGTGGTTGACGAGAATGGGGTTATGAAACAGATAACACAAAGAAAAGATAGACTACAAGAAAGCTAATATGCAGAAATTAAAGTCGTACTTGAAATGATTCAAGCTAGTAGAACTAAGCTAAACTATGATCAAAACCTAAATATTCCCCAGACGTCGTCCGCCCAAAAACTGATCGTACGACGTATAGACATCTACAAAGAGTTTTACAACTCCCTAGGCAGAGCACCTAATCGTTGTAGTAGTAGTATAGGCAAGACTCGGGGGGTTGTTATCCGTACACGTTGAGAGATAGGTTTTGGAAGGCCTTGATCACTGTCTAATAGAATTCTAAAGGTAAAGAAGATACCTTTTTGTATTTTTATATTTTTATAAAGCAAGTAAATCATATAAATTAAGAGAGGTTGGTTGGTTTTGCTATTAAACTCAATATTAAATCTAAACTAGTGGTGATAACAATATAATAAAAGATTGTTATTATTTAATCATGTATTACTCCCTAGATTTCTTCTCCTAGTGTTGTTACCTTGTCACACTTGTGATGATCTGTGTAATTATTTCCTAAGTCACGAACGAATTACACGAACCCGCCATCTACATAGTATTCCGTTGAGGCAACGCACAAGTAAGGTAGTATGAAGACTATTCCAAGGCCCCCAAGGGTATACTAAGTGCATGTGAAATATATTAAGAGTGGATCAACCAATTAGGTGTCCAAGGTAGTATGAAGACTGTTACCCGAAAATGGTATCCTTTCCTACACAAACATGTAATCCTAGACCTCTCAACATCGATTCAGACAAAAGCTGTTATTTATCTATTACCCAACATGCACATCATCACAAGTATCAACACCACTAATCTCTACATTCTTGTTTTTCATACAATCATAAAAATAAAATAAACACAATAGAAGAATTTAAGCCGAGCATTGTTATTAATAAAAGTAAGAAAAAGATGAAAAAAACAACACATATACATATTGAATTATTAAATAAACCTTACATGATAAAACATGATTTGAGGAGTAACAATATTGGTTTTATAGGCCCTAAAATTGTCCCTAACCTCTGCTAAACTAACCTATGGTTTGAACCCTCTTTTTTTTATTCTAAAGTTACACACTCAAACCCAAATTCAGGTTTTGTATATATAGTAAAAATGCTGTTGAACGCGTCGCGTTGTATCGTGCGCCTCAAGAAAAGAGAAATTCTAGATATATTTACTGGGTCTTGATCTCAGACTCCATCCTGTGAATAAGTGACACCACGTGAGTATGTGATATGACTGCCGTCACGTATAAACTGTGGACTCGTCTCCATTTTGCTAGAACATAATCTTGAGAAATGTTGATGTAGGTCCGTAGTCTTGTCCGTTTCTTCTCCAAATAAGCCCAAGTCACGTGTAATTTCAATCCAAATGCCCTCGAAATGAGAAATACCTAAAAAGGAACGATTAATGTACTATTATTTGTGGCATAAATGCACAAGTAAGGGGGTTAAACCGACCCCGAAAAAGTGTATAATATGACACCATCATCACCAGCAAGGGCGACAAACCACATATACACATCCATAATGACGGAATAGACATACATGATTTCATTCATTCCCCCACTCGAGTAAAACCAAGGGTTAGGACGAAGAGTGATATAGGGTATGAATCTTCTAATTCTTCACCAATAGTAATAAACCAACAAGGCGGAGAATATTACACATACATGGCCGTAACGACGAAATAGACATATGTGATTGCTCGCATCCTCATTCGAGTAAGACCAAAGGTTACGGATCATGAAAGGGAAAATAATTGTTGTTAAATAAAAAGAACAAAGCAAATAGATAAAGACCAAACAACGTAATGAATAGTTGTTGCAGTACTTTCCCGACCGTACCCAATGAAAATACACAGAAATATAATGACATAAAAAAACGTCTTGACAAAACAACCTGAGTTGGTCCTACCCGTAATGGTCCAACTCCCAAACTACCATAATATATGTACTATTTACAACAATAGTGGTGATATCGACCCATTGTATATAAAAAAATTACAAGGTTGTTTATTCGACCAAAATACAACAATACTACCCTACAGGAATCACATTTTTTGTGTATTATATTCATTTTTTTGATTTTGTATTAACTATAAACTACGAATATCGGTGTAATTTCACCATCCTTCCACGATCCAAAGCAATCCGATAAATTTTAACCAATTTCTCCTCCATACTTTAGATGTAAATAATAATTTGTGAAAGTAGTAAAACACACTGAAAAATTAAGATTTAAAAATATACACTACTTCCACATTCCCATTGCATTGTGTAATTTTCCTGACCTATCAGTAGATAGAAATTTCACACACGTACCCAATTGCATTGTGCAATTTTTCTAACCTAACCGTAGATAGAAAATTTTGCATTGCGGCACGGGAAATACAATACTTTACACTAAAGCAACTAGCAACCGATTAAGGACTTTTCTAATAGGGTAGGCTAAGGTGTAAAGGTGTAACGAAACAAATATTTGGTGTAAGAAAAGAATGGAATGGCTTTGTAGGTTTTTCTAAGGACATGTTACTCTAAAAATAAAAGTAAACAAAAAGGTTTATATGGGGGTTAACTAACCAGTGTAGTTAGTTAATATCACAACATGTATAGGCTTTTTGGGTGTAATCCTAGAAATTTACCAGTTTATAAAATCTCACTCCATCTATTTGTAATAGTTCTTATTATTGTGGTCTCAAATAGATATACTAAGCCAAGCTCAAAAGTCTACAACATCGCTGGCACACTCATAATTTTATGGATTTGGGTAAACATTTAGAAATGGATAAGGCTAAGTTCTCACAATATCTAACAAGGGTTATGTGTGCGGGTTATGTAATTAATAATTTCACAAAAGTATGCTTGAATTTTTTTTAAATTTAGGCATAATTTAAGCATTTTATTGTGAAAATATAGACAAGTAAGCGTTCTAATTCTCCTCCCCTCACTTGAAATATACAACAACTCGATGGATAAATATAAGCATAAAGTACATGAATTTTAAAAGAATTAGTAACCTATAACACCCTATTGAGATTTGCTCGGATGATCCTCCGTGTTGCGTTTTACTGATTAAGAACATGTGTAAATGCGGGTCTAAATGTCAGCATGACTACAACACACAGAATTCCAGAATATAAATACTCCACCAAAGTCATCATTTTCGTTCAGTAAGGTCCTGTATAAGATATAGGAAAAAACAATGACATTTTATTTCTGGAATTCGTTGGTTAGAAAACAAATAATAAAAACAAACAACCGTACAGGAAAGCGATACACCATATCCCAAAACCAGGATACGTCGTGTTGAGACCTGTAAAAAGTATCTAAGGTACGGGTTAGATTGTGAAATACACCGTATCATATGAATACGCCGTATAGAAAATTCTGACAGTCATGTTTAAATGCAAAAAAATAAAAGACTGGATAACTTCCAGACCATCAATACGCCGTAACCATTGAAATTGGATACGCTATTTCGACAGTCTGGGAAGACAGACTCGATATAAATTGAAAATTACATTCCGAGTTGTCACCCGTCCAGCATTTTTGTTACAGAAGTCTTTAAGTTAGACTTGCCCCGGATTTACCCATACTTAAAAAATTACCTGATTGAGTCATGTGTGTGTGTGTTACTTTTAAGAATTATAAGTTTTAAATTTATATTTTTACGACATAACCAAAACAACCATTAACGGGCAGTGTACCCGGTCGGTGGTAGTTTCGTGGTAAGTAGGGTGTCGATCACTGAGAGCGAGAAACACTTTCAATTTATTAATACTTTGGTTTTTTTAATCAAAGTTAGTCTAATCTATGCTAAACCTATGCTAATCCTAAATCTAACAGATAATGAGGGGGGTTTCAGCCTGAGAGAGTGGCACGGGTTTTGCGGTGACTAAAACCAATTCAAGACACTAAAACACAAGCAAGCAAATTAACAGAAGATAAAAGAGCGGTTGAGTCAAATATAAGAAAACTGTATTAGCCATCATTAATCCGATTAGAACGTTGGTTTGTTTATTTAGTGCAATGATTTCTTATCTCGAGGTGGTATATCATTCTTAAGATTAAGGCGGTACTTTTTCCATAAACCTAGACACATAGAATTCTGTCATAATAAAACGCATCCCTAAAGCATCCCTTATTTGCTGAAATAATCTATCTTAGGGATAAAAGCAAAGGGATCCTTGTAAACCTTGCTCGTATTAACTTTACCCACTACTGCTTAAAGTCAATTCATACACTAGTATGTCCACTAACCAGGGGGGAGTCATAACCAAATTAATCAGAACGTACTCGTTTGAACCCTTTGTCACCTGCATAGTTCCAACTAAGGTTCACAATCTAGAGCAAAGATAGGTCGTTGTTTTGTGATCCCATTGGTTTATCCCCCCCTAGAATTATAAAGTCACTATATGGAGAGTTTATCCAGCATCTAGAATAACTTTGGTACTGTATCACTAATCCAGTTTAATTATAGGTCACATACAAAAGCACGTAAACAATATTTTAAAAAACATAAATAAGCAATCAACTAAAATTAAGAAATCGAGATGATATCAAACCAAACCATTCATATCATTCATAATAATGGGCTAATCCCCTAATAGGGCGGGTTATTGCCTCAAACTTCATAATTAAAACAATAAGTAATGATTAAGCCAAAGGTAAGAACTAACCGAGTTAAATGAATGATAACCATAAACTGAACCGATTACAAGGGTACACTAAATTACGCGTTGTCTCCTATTGGAATTAATTTGCGTTTGCTCTAACACTTCTACTCTGTTTTATCTCGTGAAAAACGACTTTTAATGGTTTAGGTAACGAGAATATATTTAGCACACACTAAAACTCGTTGATAATCACCTTTTTTAGGTGAAATTAAATATCAAATAGTTAATAAAATATCAAATATAAAATCCCCACAAGTCAACCTAGTCAACCCTTTAGGAAAAAAGTCAACAAACTCACGGGTATGATATAAATGATTCTGGGCAAGTGATCACCCAAGTCGTTTCTCCCAACAAGGCGTGCAATGGAGAGTCGAAAGTCGGTTTGATATTTGATGTTTGAATAACAAGATTTTGATTGGTTTTCTATTTCTATGAGAAAAACAAGTAAAGGGCAACTTAAACCTAAAACGAAAGCAAAAACGAAATTAAAAACGTTAATGAGAATTAAAAACGCGACTCGAAAACCAAAATTATCAAATTTTAACCCTACGAAAAAAGCAAATTCAGTTTTCCTAAGTCCTAAATGATAAAATAAAATTTTATAAAAAAGATTTATATTTTTCTGACTTTTATTTTATTTAATATGAATTAAAACCACTTTTAATCTAAAAAATTAATAAAAATAGTAAACTAAATGGGAAAATTCTGGAAAAATGCAGGAAAATACTTTAAACTATATAGAATGCAAGAAAAATAAGAGTTTTGATAAATGGCTTATAAATAAGCTGGAAATAAGCTACAAAGGGCTGATAAGCAAAACAGCTAAAAAGGGTATAAAAATAAAGTGAAAGGAAAATGGCAGATAGCCCTGGTCTGGTGCAATGGTTAAAGCGTTAGGGTGCTGTATGGGAGGTCTCGGGTTCGAGCCTTGCTCACCCTTGACTTCCCCTACACCCCAATGTTTTTATTTTTGAAAACTTTTTAAACAGCTTTTTTAATAAACTGAAAATAAGCATTTTTAAAACTGAAAATTATTTTTGAAAAGCAATAATAAGCACAGAAATGAGCAAATAAGCTGACAGAAAACCTTAAAAACTTGGACACTTAATCACTTAAACTTGAACCTATCAAACCAGCTCAAATGAGCTTATAACTTAACAAATAAGCTAAAAACTAGCTTAAACATAGCTCATAAGCAACAACAGACAAGAAAAAGCACAAATGAAAAGACAATAAGCTCAGAATATAAAAATAAGCTATGCAGTGGCAAACTTGTAATTATCACGCAGTTTAAAGAACAAATAAGCAATAAAATAGACAAATAAGCTAAAACACATAATGCCCTAGACCTAATAAGCATTAGGACTAGAAATTTACTACAAAAATAACCTGATAAGCCATTAAAACCTAAGAGACAGTTTACTCAAATAATGCAACTTAAAAGACTTATGATTAACTTTTAGGCTAAGTTTAATGACTAATAAGCACAAACAATAAGCTAAGAAGGCAAAACATATTAAGACTAAACTACAAGGACCTAGAATAAGAAAGAAATAAACATAATAGATAAGTAAATAAGCTGGAAATTCTGTTTGTACACATGGACTTTTGAAACAGTATGCATATGACAGTTAGCATTCTTTTATGACTCAAAAATTATTTTGACAACATAAAAGCCAAAAACAAATGAAAAGTAACTCTAACCTAGACTAACTAAACCATGAAAAGAAAAACTTAAAAGCTTAATAAGCCAATAAGCTTAAAATATCAGCTATGCCAAACACCCCTTTAACTTTTGAAAACTTAGAAGTTAAAACAGAACATGAAAAGCTATAAACTAAGAAAACAGATTAAGACCAAAGATAATCAAAGGCAAATAAGCAAAATCTCAGGAGAAATAAGCACTTAATGAGCAAATGCATAGTAAGTAGTTTTGAAGCTAAAATAAGCAGATTGTATAAAAACACTTAAACTAAAACATATAAGCTGAAAATCATATTTAAAAAGTATTAACAAGATCAATAAGCATTATTAAGCAGACATAAGCAAGAAAAAGCATAGAGAATAAGCTGGAACATATTAAGCTATAAATAAGCTATAAAATTAAAAAGTGACACTTGCAACTCTTCCTTTCTTAAAACATGGATATCAATGCTTTATGAGCTTATCTAACAAGCTCCAGCTTGTTTAGAACAAGCTGGTAAACCCATAAGCCCATCCTTGTCTGGCTTATCATCTATTAAGCTATGGTAATTTTTAAGGAGAGTTTTGATTGAATGGAATAGTTTTGAACCAAATAAGCTTTGAGAAGCTTACTTGACCTAAGTAACAGTAGCATATTTAAGAGCTTATTAAGTAATATTAAAGGACATTTGAGCTTATAAAAACAGTAAATGAACAAGTATGCAAAGAAAGCTTAAATTTTATTAAATCTGAAATAAAGGTTACAAGATTTTTAAAGTAAATTGACAATAAGCTAAAAATGACAGTAAATAAGCTGGTAAAATAAAACTACTCCTAAACTACACTACACTAGATGCTTTTACAATGAAAAATACGCCTATATATAGCCGAATAGAGAAGTTCAAGCCTTTGAAATGTGTTTCTTGTGTGAGTTGTGTGAGAGACTTCAAAACCTCATTATAGCCATCCATCTTTCTTGTTCATCAAGTAGAATCATCACAGCCCTTTATTTTCAATAGCCAATCAAAGGATAGAGGATTGCCAAGGTGTTTTTGGAAGCTTATGGGATGTGGGGTTTTGTTGTGGGGTTCGTTTGGGGAAGAGGGTGAGAGTGATGTTTTTGTTGGGTGGCATGGTGCTATGGAAGGGGAGAGTAAATAGTAATTGGGTTTTAGGCGAGAAATAGGTGTAGGGTTTGACTGGGTTTGTTTTGTGACGATGGTTAGGGAAAATAGACTATGGGTGTAAAGGGGTTTAAGGTGTAGGGGGTAAGCATGTTAGTCCTAAGGACTAACAGTGTTAGTCCTTGAGGACTAACTGTGTAAAGGTTTTAAGGGTGAGGGCTAACAGGCTGTTAAATGGGTGTTGGGCTTAAGTTGGGCTTGTTTGGATCAGGCTAGGATTTGGACCTTTTATAATTGCCTTAGGCTTATAACATGGGCTTTTAATTTAATAATTAAGCTTAATGGGCTGACACGGCCCATTAAATGGGTTCGGGTTGGCCCATTTAGGATTTCTTCGGATTCGGCTTCGGTTTTGACTTTGACTTTCAAGGGTTGACTTTTTAGCTTTGACCTTGACTTTTTATGCTCTTTCCATTCCGTGCTCGGTTTTGTCCGTTTTGGCTTGATTTTTGTCCTTTTTGTTGATATCCGTTACCTGCACAATACAAATGCAAAACACACAAATACAATGTATTTTTGGTATGTTTTTAGTCTTTTAAGCACGTTTTATTAGGTCAAAGGTATGTGTAATTAAGCACATACCAGGCTCATCAAAACTTAAAACTTATACAATAAGCTTCTAAAATCAGCAAAGAGAAATGAGTTTAAAACTCAAATAAGCTGTTTAAAAGGCTTATGAAAATGACTGTGACACTCAGTGTATGTTGAGTTTTTTTAGTTTTTATAAAGACAAAAGTAAAAAATGCAGTCCTATATTAAGCTATGAAAAGGGCTTTTAAAAGACAAAATAAGCTAAAACAGATGGAACCTAGACTATAAAGACCTTGTGCAAGAAATTTCAAACCCTAAATCCTACTTTAGCTAACCTAAATTTGAGATTAAAAATGGACTTTTACTTTGAAAAAGACACTTGACAGTTTTATGCAAAAACTCAAATGACAAATGCACACTCCATACAACTAAATTCTACTGCATTCTTAGGCACAAACAAGTATGAAAACACAAATTATAAGCACCTAATTAAAACCTAAGCCAATAAGCTAAGCTATAAAGCTCAAACCTCACAGATTCAAACCATAACTACTAAAAACCTTAAAAATGAGTTTTAAACTATGAAAACTTATCTGAGCTGACTTAAAAGCTTAATTTGAGCTTTTTAAAGTTGACTTAAGGGTCAAAACACACCTAGCAGTATTAACTCATGTTAATACTGCTAGTGCCAAACACCCCTTTAAACTTTGAAAATCCATTTTAAACTTGTAAAACTGAGTTTAAACCTTTGATTTTTGAAAACAGATGATGAGCTAAGTTTAACTAAGACTAATAAGCAAATTTAAACAGACAATAAGCACTTTAGATAAGCTAATGAAACAAGCAGTAAAATAAGCTAACATATGGCAGATTATGAAATACTTGAACAAATGAAACAAGGACTATAAAGTAAGCAAGTTAAGCACTAAATGACATTAATAAGCAAGAATTAGAAAATGATAAGAAGAGATAAGCAGTATAAGCAATGCTACAATAAAATGCTAAAAATGAAAATGAAGGCTTACTTGATCCTTTGCATAAAACAAGGATAGAAATGCTCTTAAGGAGCTTATCTACAAAAGCTCCAGCTTATCTTATGATAAGCTGGTAAGTCCATAAGCCCATCCATTTTTGGCTTATCATCCAACAAAGCAAGCTGTGGTATTTTTTGGGTAACTTTTTTTTATGTAATTTCTTAATGGCCTAACAGTTTTTTTATTGCTTTATGAAAACAGTTTAAACAAGAGCTTTTTTCAAGAGCTTATGAGAACATTTTCAAAACATGAAGTGCATAAAAGAGAAAAACAGGATCTTAACTTAAAAACTTAAATTTCATTAAACTCTAAAAACATTACAAGGCTTTCTCAAGGAAAATGACAATAAGCTAAAAAGTAGACTACAATAAGCTGTAAAATTAACTAGATAACTACTACATGCCTCCTTGGCTTACAAAAGGGGCATATTTATATAGAATTCTTCAAGTCTTGGGTCTCTTTGAGGTGTGTTTCTTTTGTGAGAAAAATAAATGGTGTGTCTCTTGTGTGAGGGAAGTCTAAAATCGATCCTAGCCTTCCATTTTGAGTGTTCTCCAAGTCGTATGATCAAAATCCATTGAATCTTTGTCTTTATTCCTTGACGAATGGGGTTGCTTAGGATCGCCAAGGTGGCATTTAGAGTTTTATGGTGTGGGTTTTGATTGGATGGTGACATATTTGTTTTGGGGAGCAGGGTAACAGGTTTTTGGGGTGTGGGGTAGAACACGTAGTGGGTGTGAAGGGGATGATGAATAGTGCCAAAAGTTTGGCGGGCAAAAAGGGTTTTGGGTTTGAAGATAACGGGGTTAATCCCCTATTTTTGTTATATGTTTACACCATTAGTCCTTTTGGACTAGCAATGTTAGTCCTTAAGGACTAACGATGCAAAGGAGGTAAAGGGTTTATGGGTTAACAGCTATTAAGTGGTATTAGGCTTAGTATTGGGCTTTTGTTATAAAAGGGGTTTTGGGTTATTTGGTCTTCATAATGTTTAAATGGGCTGACCCAGCCCATTAGACGGGTACGGGTTGGCCCATTTAACATTTCTTTGATACCGGCTTTGTCTTCGACTTTTGACTTTGACTTGGTTGACTTGACTTTTTGACTTTTTCACGCGCTTTCCATTCCGTGCTCGGGTTTGTCGTTTTGGCTTCGTTTTTGTCCTTTTCTTAGATATCCGTTTCCTGCACAATACAAATGCAAAACCCACAAATACAATGTATTTTTGGTATGTTTTTAGTCTTTTAAGCACGCTTTCCTAGGTAAATGGTATGTGTAATTAAGCACATACCACTAATCTAAACAATAATAAGTAGACAATAAGCGGTAATAAGCCAGAATGCAAAATTAAGCTATAAAATTGAAATTAGGAACTTACAAAAACCTTTGCACAAACAAGGCTTATTTATTTACGCGCCAAGGCTTATCTACTACAAAGCTCCAGCTTATCTAGGATAAGCTGGTGAGGTCTTGGAAGCCCTTCCAAGTCTGGCTTCCCTTCCAAAATAAGTTGAGGTATAATTTAGGGAGAGATTTGAATATTGATAAGCTCAGTTAAGCTTTGAGAGCTTAACTGAGTATTTAGCTAGCTTATTAGTGATTTTGAAAGTCGTATTGAGCGTAATAGAGTAAAATAGTGCTTAATTCAAGACCATAGTGCATTTAGTAAAACAATATTGCATTAAAGTAAATCTTTGGTTAGAACACAAAAGTAAATGAAACTAAACTTTTATTGAAAATTTAAGTGATTACAATGCTTAAAAAGGAAATTACATTTAAAGAAAATAATAAGCTGGAAATAAGCTACCTAAAGCTACACTAAGCTATCCCTACTCCTAGATGCCTCTTCTATGTGATGAAGGCCTCCTTTTATAGGGGTGAGAGGAAGGATCTAGAGCCTTGAGACGCTCCCCCAACTCTAATCATGACCTTTGATCCATAACTGCCTTCAATCCTTAATCTTTTAGCCGTTGGATCATGAACACGTCCTATCCACCAATGATTGGGCTAGGGATTGCCAGCGTGGCTAAGTATGGTATCAGAGGTGTCAAGTTAAAGCTTCTAGAAGCCAGGAAGAGCGTGGGAATGGATTTGATTTACCCTGGTTTAATCGTTTGGTCTGTGTAAATTTGGAAGGGAAAGGGATAACGAAGTACAGTAATTTTGACCCGTTGACCCTTTTTACACGTTTTGAAATTGACCAGGTTGGTATTGTTGACTTGGGCTAGGATATATAGGCCAGGAAATAGGTTTTGGATTAATGGTATATGGATTTGGATTTGATAAATGGATTTGATTTATTAGGGAATTAGGCTAAGGTTTAGTATAGATACAAAGTTAATGGGCGGACCCAGCCTAATAAGATGGGCCCGGGTTGGTCCGTGGAGTATGGGTACGCCTTTAGCCTCGGTTTTTCGTCCTCTTTTCATTCCCGTGCTCGGCTTTGTCCATTTTTGCTTTGATTTTGTCCTTTTTGATAAATATCCGTACATGCAAGACACAAATCACAAAACAAACGTATACAATGCATTTTTATCATGTTTTTTGTCATTTTTTGTCTTTTTAGCTTGTTTAATAAGGTAAAAGGTATGTGTAAAATAGCATATACCAAATTCCCACATACTAAAGTATTGCCATGTCCCCACGCAATGTTATAAATAACACTTTAGAAAACTAAGAATCTTAATCCTCCTTGATTAATTACCTCAAAAAGTAGCTAAGTATTCATCTTAAGGGATTAAAGAAACATTAGCTCTGAAAAGCCCCGTTTTCCATTTTCAACATTTTTCCATTTTTTTATGCTTTTTCATAACTTTCCATACTTCAACACTTCATAACATTGTGTTTTCATTATTCTTTGAGAATACTTAGGATCATGGAACAAGCAAAATAAATTCATCGTCCCCAACTTTCACTTCTCCATACTAAGCTTAAAAACAAGAGCATTGTCAAATACAAGTCATGATACTAACACTACTCATAAATACAAATTGTGTATTACTTTTCCTCCCTTATTCCTAAATTTGTATCTCAAAATTTTATTTTTGTCATATACCCGAAGGCTCTTTAAGACTTATTTCGATTATTATTAAATCCGAAAATAAAGCAGGACGGTTGAAGATAAAAATTAGCTTCTACCCCTATCCTTGAAAACCGATGAGGTCCACATCGAGGTGACCGAAATTTGGCTTTTATTAGGCTACTTATGTATTTAACTTGATTTACGTCATATACCCTAAGGCTCTTTAAGACATAAATCAAGTGAGATTTAATTTGCACCATATACCCTAAGGCTCTTTAAGACATAAATCAAGTGAGATTTAATTTGCACCATATACCCTAAGGTTCTTTAAGGCACAAACAAATCATTTATTAAATATGATTCAATCATTCACGCCATATACCCTAAGGCTATTTAAGGCATGAACAATTTAATCACTTACGCCATATACCCTTAGGCTCTTTAAAGCATAAGTAATCTCATGATTAACTCTACTTACACCATATACCCTAAGGCTCTTTAAGGTGTAAGTAAAGCAATTTTGCATATGATATATATATAGTATGCCAAATTCCGAATCCCGATGTGTACCTATTTTATTGGCATCGTCTTCCAAGTTAGTGGAAAGTCACTAAAGATTAAGTTGAACCGGACAACCTTATTCATTAAACATTATTAATATACAAGTGAAACAAGCTAATGGGAAAAAAGCCACAATTAATACTTATGAGCTTGAAAGAGATCCAACTACTTTACGTTTAATATCATGACTTATACTCGACTTTATCATTTCTCGTTCTTCGCAATTTAAAATCTCTAAGAAAGAGATTGGCGAATGCTTAGCCTAGCGAATTAAGATCGGCACTTTAACAAGTCACATAGACTGGCAACAATCTTTATTCTAATAAATCGAGTTCGGCATAATGGATAAGCCTACATAAGACTAGCAACAAACTCGATTTAAATATGTTAAGGAAAAAGCTAAGGTATAAAACCGGTCGGATCAAAATTTATTTCTCGTTCTCACCTTTATTTGTGTCACAACACTTATTTCATCAATTTATTCTAACATTTATCACTTTTTCACTTTATCATGCACAAATTTTTTTAAAAATTTGCTATTTTCACATAAATCACATATTTTTGGTGGAAACGGGTTACATGAGAACAACGGTCGCAGGTATAATCAAATCGATAGAATCCCCCCATACTAAAACTACACATTGTCCTCAATGTGAGATTGATGCCCCCATACTAATTTCAATGCATAATCTTGATATAAAGGGGTCTCTACGCAAATCTAAAGCCGTTTATTAAGTATGCTAATAGATAAACGTTAGTCGATAAGATTTAGGATATCGGATTCCCAATATAAGCATGCGAAGGATTGAAGAGTGAGTGAACGATGGACAAAACTACGAGCACGAAAGCTTTCAAAATTCGGGCAATCCTGGACAAACATCACAAAACACAAAACACGAGAAAGAAAGAGGCGAGCCTCCTCACATCACACTTATAAATATTAATATACTAAGACTAAGGATAAGCATGGGTTGCCACCCACGAAGCGCTTGTTTTTGTGCGAGTCTCTAGCTTGACTCTCCCTATATCATCGTAATATTAGGGACGAAACAAGTAGAAGAACAAACTTCCATTGTACATTCATATGCCACCAGCTCTAAGGAATAAAAACTATAAGCAGAGATGTCGGGGTCAAAAATTTTGACCATACTCTTCAAATCATTAGCATCAAGTTCATCCTTTAAGTTTCTTAGGTCATGATCAAAAAACACCTTGGGGGGAAATTAGGGATGGTGTCATTGATTAGCAAACTCCCAAGATAGACTATATCTCCCTCCAAATCATAATAACCGTCTTCAATATCCATAGAAATATCCATATCAAGAAAAGCATTGATTTCATCAATATCGCCTCCTAGGTCGAAACACTCATCCTCATTAGTATCGGAAAGAGGAGTAACAGACAAATCCAGATCATCAAGATTAGAAAAACAAGATTCGTTGCTTTCGATATCCTCTAATTCTTCATTAAAAAGAGGATTTACTTCACTAGAAATGTATTCGTCATCAAATTCGAAAAGAGGGTTTGAATAAATTTTCACATTATCTTTCGGAACGTCCTCATCGGGTAATGACTCATAATGTTTAAATGGGCTGACCCAGCCCATTAGACGGGTACGGGTTGGCCCATTTAACATTTCTTTGATACTGGCTTTGTCTTCGACTTTTGACTTTGACTTGGTTGACTTGACTTTTTGACTTTTTCACACACTTTCCATTTGGTGCTCGGGTTTGTCGGTTTGGCTTCGTTTTTGTCCTTTTCTTAGATATCCGTTTCCTGCACAATACAAATGCAAAACCCACAAATACAATGTATTTTTGGTATATTTTTAGTCTTTTAAGCACGCTTTCCTAGGTAAATGGTATGTGTAATTAAGCACATACCACTAATCTAAACAATAATAAGTAGACAATAAGCGGTAATAAGCCAGAATGCAAAATTAAGCTATAAAATTGAAATTAGGAACTTACAAAAACCTTTGCACAAACAAGGCTTATTTAATTACTCCAAGATCTTATCTACAAAGCTCCAGCTTATCTAGGATAAGCTGGTGAGATCTTGGAAGCTCTTCCAAGTCTGGCTTCCCTTCCAAAATAAGCTGAGGTATAATTTGGGGAGAGATTTGAATATTGATAAGCTCAGTTAAGCTTTAAGAGCTTAATTGAGTATTTAGCTAGCTTATTAGTGATTTTGAAAGCTTATTGAGCTTAATAAAGTAAAAGAGCTTAATCAAACCATAGTGCATTTAAGTAAAAACATGAATTAAACTTTATCAATATGAAAAATGAACTTTTATTAATTACTTAAACTGAATACAAGCTTTTGAAAAGGAAAATTACATTAATTGAAAAACATTAAGCTAAAATTAATACAATAAGCTAAAACGACTAGGGTTAATACAAAAATATGTTACTAAAGTTTGCCAAAATGTTCACCTAAATTACTAAAGTTTTTTTCATTACAAATAGGTTACTCAAGTATACGGATTTATTATTTGGGTTACTCAACCTTTAAAACAGTTACAAAAAGGTTACTCAAGTATACGGATTTATTTTTTGGGTTACTGAACATTTACAAAGAGGATTATTATTTGGCTTATTTACCCTTAAAATAATTCACCTGTATACTTGAGTAAACTTGAGTAACCTTTTTGTAACCAAAAAAACTTTAGTAACTTAGGTGAACATTTGGACAAACTTTAGTAATATTTTTATGTATTAACCCAAATGACTAAAAAGCTAAAACTACACTAGATGATCCAACTGTGTGTGAGAGGCTCTTTATATAGACACGAGATGATGCTTCTAGACCTCTAGGACGCTCCCCTTGCTTCTAATCTCAGCCCTTAATCCATAACCGCTTTCCAATCAATTGATCTCATCCGTTGACTGCCTTCCATGCATGATTGGCCAATGATTGGTCTTGGGATTGCCAGCGTGGCTCCCAAAGGCGTCATTACGTGCGTCATCGTGCTTCTAGAAGGAGAGGAGAGTGTGTGAGAGTGGAGTTTTTACCCTGGTTGTGGTTATGGTGAAAATGAAAAGAGAGGGAAAGGTGTAAAAGATGTACAGTGAATGGGGCGTTGACCTATTCTTATTAATAAGATTGACTTGGGTTATGGGTTTTGGATTGGGTTATTATTTTGGGCCGGGTTGAAAGAGTTATAAACTTAAAGGATTAACGGGGGTTAAGGGTTTATAAGGGGATTGTTAGGTTTAGGACTAACGATGTAATATTATAAGGACTAACGGTGCAATTGATTTAGGTTTTTCTTTAGGTTAAAGGTTTAATGGTATTGGGTTTGGTTAAGACTCAAGATAAATTCACCTTTGGCTTCAGTTTTCTGTACTCTTTCCATTCCCGTGCTCGGCTTTGTTCGTTTTTGCTTTGTTTTTTTGTCCTTTTTAATTAATATCCGTACCTGCAAGACACAAATCACAAAACATACAAATACAATGCATTTTTATCTGATTTTGGTCATTTTTGGTCTTTTTAGCTTAATTAATTAGGTAAAAGGTATGTGTATTTAAGCACATACCAAAAACACCCACTCTTAATGTTATAAATGTTATCCTCACCCCTCCTTGGAAGTAAGGAGGGGATATATATAGGCTAAGACACGTTATAGTTACAACACTTAACAATTTTAGTCCTTGCGTGTCTTGCCTAGTGTAACTAATGTAACTCCGTATTAGTCTTTATATTTTAAGGCTAACATGCTCCTTAATTGATTCTTTACAGTATTTGTTGATGGTTTTCTCTAAGAATCCTATATACTCAACCTGTTCAACAATCTTGCTTCCATTTTTGAGAGGACACTCTTGTGTTAGATGCGTCCCTTTACAAATCTTGAAACTTACTTGAATAGCATGAATATTCTCTTTAAACTTCAGCATATCATACTCAAGGCTATTAAGTCTGTTGGTAACAAACCCAATGTCATCCGAGTTATCATTACTTCTTTGCCTAGTGGATGCTCCATCATACCAATTATGTGAATGGTCTGCCATGACTTGTATTGATTTAAGGGCTTGAGCTGGTGGCATCATAGGGATTAAACTTTGAGAGTCGAGCATTTTACGAGAAGGGATGTGCAAACCTTTATAGAAAATCTGAACCTTCTGTTAGTTGTTCAGATCGTGTTGCGGACATCTGTATAGTAGATCATTGTACCTTTCCCAAGCTTGATACAGCGTCTCGTCCGTCCCTTGTTTGAAATTCTGGATCTCTTTTAATTTCCTTGCAGTTTTAAACGGAGGACAATATTTCTAAATAAATGTTTTCTCTAGAAGATCCCATGTAGTGATTGACCCTGCTAGAAGCATGTTCTTCCATCTTCTAGCTGCCCCCGTGAGTGTAATAGGAAACACTCGAAGCATAATTGCGTCATGAGAGACGCCTAGAATGTGGAAAAGATATGCGATCTCTAATACCCTTCGCACATGTTCGTGGGCATCTTCATCTTAAGTACCCATGAAAAGGTTGTGTCTTAATTCCTTCATAAACTAGCTTTTGATCTCGAAGCTGACGTCATTTCCAATCTCGGGTTTCACCACGCCCGACCTATTGTTATCTTGAATCAAAGCCATGTATTGTTCCATGGTGAGCGTGTTGATATCGATATCACCTATATTTTTACCTGAAAGTCAACACGAAAAACCAGTAGAATTTGCTCACAAAAGTAAAACAAAAATAGCATGACATTTGAAAAATAATGGAATAAAAATATAAACAACATATATACAAAAACTCGAATTCAAAACATACTTAGCTCCCTGGCAGCGGCGCCAAAAACTTGATGCGTATAATTTGTTTAAACTAAGTACTAAGATTTAAATTTATAAAACTCGACTACCTATGGTCTAGAACGCACTAACGGGCAGAGAACTCGGTCATGTGTAGTGTAGAATTGGTAAATCCGAGGTTAATCCCAAGAGCTAATAGGCGGTCTAAAATCTGTGTTTAAAGGTTGTCACGTTTTAAAAGATGTTTTGATGATTAAATTACAAGAAAATAAATAATAGGAATTAAATTGGTTTTACTAATCAATGGAAGAACTCGTGCTAACCTGATTAATCTTCTATTAACGCAATGATTCCTTTTCCTAGTGCAGTGTCTAATTACCGTTTATTATGGTGGTTCTAATATCGTCAGGCTCGAGTGGGCATCGTAACTGTGACAACCATGATTTAGCGAGGTTAGTTTAACCATTAGTGTTAACTTGCCTGGTTGTATGAGTTTGGTATTATGTGCTTAAGATGAATTGATGATATGTGTGTTATGATACTCATGCTATTATAAGTGTTTGTGATAGTAGAAATGAATGATTTAGTTATTTCATTTCGTATGTGATGTTGATTTCAAAAGTATAGTGATTTTCGTTATTTTATCATCGGTAAAATTGAAGAAGTATGTATCGTTAAATTTCAAGTTAAGATTAATTAGTGAATTGAGATTTTACAATTTATGTAATACCCAAAATTTTATGAAAGAAAAATGGTAGTTCATTTAACTTTGGGTATTTGATATAAATTAAATAATGTATAAGTCGATCGAGATATAAGAGGTGAGTTTTCATGTGCTTTCAAGTTGGGTTGCATTGTTTTATTTAAAAAAAAAAGAATACTATCATGCAAACTTGTTTTGAATGATCATTATTTTTCTACGTGTTTTGATTGTTTGATAATATGTGAAAGTGGTGAAAATTGTTATGGCTATATGTCGAGTTATATAAATGTTGAAATGTGGAAATTGTGAAGTGTGAAAAATGAATTGTTGGAACCGTTGAACCGAACGGAAATATGAATTGTTGGAACCGTTGAACTAAACGGGTATGTGTTAAATTGTTGGAACCGTTGAACCGAACGAAAATATGAATTGTTGGAACCGTTGAACCGAACGGGTAAAAATATGAATTGTTGGAACCGTTGAACCGAACGGAAATATAAATTGTTGGAACCGTTGAACCGAACGGAAATATAAATTGTTGGAACCGTTGAACCGAACGGAAATATGTTAAATCGTTGGAACCGTTGAACCGAACGGAAATGTGAATAGTTGGTATACATCGTATCGAAATATAAGTGAATTATTGGTTTATATAAGTTTGTTGGTATGTGGAATCGAATAAGCATATGGTATAAATGAATAGCACTTATATGACTTTGAACAAACTGCATGATCATTTTTACAAGTTCGTTATTATTGGAAAAGTGTTTGGATTGTATATTTGTTTTTGTATGTGAAAACCATGAATTCTCACTAGGCCTTTGGCTGACCCAAAACTCTTTTAAAATTTTTGCAACCCAGATAAGCTGTTTTAGGAATCAAGAGATTAGTCGGGCTTGACTAAGAGTAGACGCTTCCGCTGAAACAAGGTAAATTAGAAGGTATATTTGAGGGTTTAACGCTCCAAAATAGCGGGGCGTTACAGTTGGTAATCAGAGCCATAGGTTTAAGTGAATTAGGTTTTAGGAACCTACTCTTAAGCCTAGATTGAGTATTTAAGCAGTGAAAACATTTGATAATTAGTGCCCTTTAGGTTCACTAAAGATAAGGAGTAATAGTTGCGTTTGGTTATGAATTAGATGCCTTTATATAGATAAATACCCAAATTGAAATGTTGTCTTAATATATCTAGTAATAGTTAAATCCAATCGTCTTTAAGATATCTTATGGACTTCAATTAATATAGCAGAGAGAAATGGAAGGAAAGGGTTCTGGTGGTTCTAAGCAAACTCCAGCAAAGAACCCAGATGCGCCTGTTACTAAAGGGGAACTAGGTAATGAGATTAAGAGGATTATGTCAGAACACTTGCCCACTATTCTAGCTCAAAGTCAAGAAAACTTTAGGAAGGCAGAAGAAGCCAGGAAAGCTGCAGAAGATGCTGAGAAAAAGAAAAAGGTGAATGAAGAGGCTGAGAGGAGGAGAAAAGCGATGGAAGATAAGAGAGCTGCAGAGGAGCAAGAAAGGAAAAGAAATGCTGAACAAGCTAGGAAAAACGCAGAAGATGCTGAGAGACTAAGAATTGAAGAAGCAGAAAGACGAAGAAATACAGAAGCCCAGAGAGACGGATGTACCTACAAGGCCTTCTTAAATTGCAACCCGGCTGAATTTCATGGAGATAGCGACCCGGTAATTGTCACTAACTGGTTAAAGGAGATAGAAGACATCTTTGAAATTAGTGAATGCTCAACTCGACAAAGGGTGAAGTATGCATCCCATTTGCTGAAAGGAGAGGCACGACATTGGTGGGATATGATCAAGATAGCTCGTGGTGATGATGTTGCAAGTGTTATGACATGGGAGGAGTTCGAAGATTTGGTCATGGAAAATTATTGTCCCCAAGGATTGATGGATAAGCTTGAGGAGGAATTCTTAAAACTACAACAGAATGATATGACAGTTCCGAAATACACGGCAAAGTTTAATGAAAAAGCAAGATTTGCGAAATACCAAGTAGCTACTGAGGAAAGAAAAATCAAACGATACATATGGGGTTTAAGATCCGGAATCAGGGGTCCAGTTCAACAAGTACGACCCTCAACCTTTCAAGAAGCTGTGGAACTTGCCTTGATGGTTGAAAAGGAGAACAATCGTCAACTAGAAGAAGGAGGAGACAACAAAAGAAAGAGAGAGAATTGTGATGACGACATGAAAAAGATCAAAATCAGTGGTGAGAAAACGGAGAATGCAAGCGAGCATAAACCATGTACGATATGCAAAAAGACACACAAAGGGAAATGTTGGCATGAGGATTGTCGAAATTGTGGGAAACCAGGTCATGCAATAAAGGACTGTAAAGCCGATTGGGTTTGTTTTAGATGTAAGAAACCTGGACATAAGATTGCTGACTGTCCTGAAAGGAACCCCTATGATACTCAACCACAGAAGACCATGGGAAGAGTTTTTCAATTGACTTCTAAGAATGCTTGAGACACTCGGTATTAGCAAGAAGATATAAGTAGGACTTTTTACTATTTCGCATTTTGATGTTTTAAACTCGTTAGGGTTTGTTTTCTTTCGTGAAAACTTGTCTTTTATGTTGATTGCAAGAGTACTATCGTTACATTTGAATTTCTAAAGCATAAGAGTTTTAAATGAACATGATGTTATCGTATCCACGTCCACGTTTATATATATTAACTAAATTTCGGGGATGAAATTTCTTTATAAAGGAGGGATAATTGTAATACCCAAAATTTTATGAAAGAAAAATGGTAGTTCATTTAACTTTGGGTATTTGATATAAATTAAATAATGGCCAAGGTTGTATGTGTATAGCACAAAGTAAATGGAAGTTATTTTGACTTTTTGAGTATGACAAGTTTTAAAAAAAATAAGAAGAAGAAAAAAACATATATATGAAAACGTGGATGAACTAGTCAATGACGTGGGTTATTGGGCCTTAGAAGTAGTCAATGAATGTTATCTTGGCTATATTTTCTGCTAAGTTAGTTATAAATATCACAACCAAACATATCTTCACGGTGCATACATGAATCCTAGCAACCAAACTCACTAGCAATAGAAGCATCGAGGTGTTGAATTTAAAGTTCGGGAGCTTTTGTTCGGACAAGAAGTATAAGTCGATCGAGATATAAGAGGTGAGTTTTCATGTGCTTTCAAGTTGGGTTGCATTGTTTTATTTAAAAAAAAAGAATACTATCATGCAAACTTGTTTTGAATGATCATTATTTTGCTACGTGTTTTGATTGTTTGATAATATGTGAAAGTGGTGAAAATTGTTATGGTTATATGTCGAGTTATATAAATGTTGAAATGTGGAAATTGTGAAGTGTGAAAAATGAATTGTTGGAACCGTTGAACCGAACGGGAATATGAATTGTTGGAACCGTTGAACCGAACGGAAATATAAATTGTTGGAACCGTTGAACCGAACGGAAATATAAATTGTTGGAACCGTTGAACCGAACGGAAATATGTTAAATCGTTGGAACCGTTGAACCGAACGGAAATGTGAATAGTTGGTATACATCGTATCGAAATATAAGTGAATTATTGGTTTATATAAGTTTGTTGGTATGTGGAATCGAATAAGCATATGGTATAAATGAATAGCACTTATATGACTTTGAACAAACTGCATGATCATTTTTACAAGTTCGTTATTATTGGAAAAGTGTTTGGATTGTATATTTGTTTTTGTATGTGAAAACCATGAATTCTCACTAGGCCTTTGGCTGACCCAAAACTCTTTTAAAATTTTTGCAACCCAGATAAGCTGTTTTAGGAATCAAGAGATTAGTCGGGCTTGACTAAGAATAGACGCTTCCGCTGAAACAAGGTAAATTAGAAGGTATTATTTGAGGGTTTAACGCTCCAAATTACGGGGCGTTACAATTTATTTATGAAGTAATAAGTAAATAATAATTTGGGAAAAAATAATAATAAGTAGTGTAACTGTTTTATTTTAAGTTATGTATTTAATTAAGTATTTAAGGTAAATAAGTAGTAAATAGTTTTGTATTTTTAAAAAAATATAAAATATATATAGGAAGGGGGAGAACGAAATTTTATATAAAAATAATAATTTTATAAAAGGGATGTTGGTTGGATCGGCTATAGGAAAATGAAAAATAAAAGAAACAAAATCTTATTACAATTAGGATTCTAGGTAGTATAAATATAAGATCAATAAATCCCTAAACCACGTTTTTCTCTCCCTCTTGGTTTGTTCGGCTAATTCCCTCAAGAAAGAAAAAATTAATATTTGTTTTATCAAGAACCAAGGTGGTGATTCAAGTGTAATCAAGTAAAGGTTTAGGTATGTTTTCAATTAAGTTTTGTTTAATCTTTTTATAATTAGTAACTTTAATTGATGGAATAATTAGAGTTCATAAATTTTCTGTAAATTAATGATATATAACTATATAGGAATGTTCGAGATTTGATATAGAGCATGTGGGTGTAAACGGTTTAGGTTAGATCGCGTTAAATTAAAAGTTAGGGTTTGGGAAAATTTTGGGTCATTTTGATTGAACGATATCTCAATGATAAAAACGAGTTTTGGGATGAATCTTGTGCCTAAATTGAAGTTCAGAGAGTCTAGTTTCCAAAAAGTCCAGCCCCGAAAGGTTTTGAGGTCGGGAAGTTAGTCAAATAATTTTTGCAAGAAAAGTTGTCAAAACAGTAAATTCGGGTCATATTTGGGTCTGATTTCGAGGAGTAAAACCCCTATTTAAAAGTTTAGTTAAGGCTTGGGAAACATCAGAGGTCATATTTTATGTGTCTATTAACTCCAACTTAAAGCACATGTCTTAATTCATTGTTTAAGTATTTTAAGAAAAAACAAACTTTTTGGTGTGCGTTCAGATCCCAATTTGAGTACTTTGTGATGTTGAATTTTTATAAAATAGTTAGGCTTAATATTATTTTTTCTAAAAAAACACAGTAGTTCATAACCCATTGGGAAGGTATGGAATGAAAGGGAAAAAGTCAATTTGATGATTTAGTATTTTATTTGTGGTCATAAAGTGACTATAAAATTCTGCCAAAAATCTGGAAAACAAGAATGTTGATTAAAGGTATTTAGAGTATAAGTGAGATAATGGATGTATGGTAAATGGTTTATAATCATAATATAAAATTAGTAGTTCATCAATTGATTGTTTCATCGTCGTAGGCATTTAGCCTAATCGCGTATAACATGGGTTTTATTTGGTGTTTGGTTGAATTCAAGGATATTGTGAAGTAGCTGTGCATTAGGTGAGTTTCATAGTCCTCTTTTTCTGTTTTTCTTGGGATGAAAATGTTGCAAAATATGTTTTGAAATGTTTTATCGCTGTGATTATGTATTTTAAATTTCTTTTGGACATTACATGGCTATTATATGACTATGTGATACATGTGTTCATTGGGATCGGAAGAGGTACGCCTACCTCATGCTTCGTGATTATTGGATCGGAGGGGTACGCCTACCCATATTGTGTTGGTTATGGGATCGGATGGGTACGCCTACCCAATGTGATATGATGTGTGATACCTTCGTGGTGAGCTTGGTTGCTTTTAGTGCCAGCTATTCTAAGCCCGAATAGGAAATTATATTTGTGGATATGTTGATTTGATTTTGTTTGCATGCTAGCATAAGTTCATGATAGTTCGCTATTGTCCTCCTTTGTTTTGATAATCACAGTAAAAGCGAGTATTATTGCGTGTCTTAAACCTATGACTCTCACCAACATTATTGTTGACGTTTTAAGAATCATTTTCAGGTTAGGAAGTTGGCTAGTGAGACTGTAGGCTTGCATGTGGAGTTTCCCTAGTTTTCATTTTGTGCTTGTTTTGAATTGATTCTATGATTGTTTTAGGTTTTGGATTATTTTGTTATGTCTTTGTATTGCAGTGACCCTTTTACCTCAATACAAGACTCCTTTTTCTTGTGTTTGGTATTGTCATGACACTTTGTGTCAAATTTCGTTTTGTTAATGCATTTTAGTGTTCTCTATTGTTGACACCTTTGTGTTGTGATGATACCCATGACGTTACGCCTCGTGTTTCTGCCTTGGCGGGGTATGACAGATTGGTATCAGAGCCATGTTATAGCGAACATAGGTGGTTGAACCTAGACTATAACCTAGGAGTCCTTCATATAGTTGCATATTAGGATCTATATGTTTAGCTATCTATTGTTTTCTTGCTTTTCTTTGAGTTTTATTTCGACCTACGAGCTACTCGATACCAAAAGCGTCAGAATGGGAGCCAATTGAGGAGGAGCCTCTCGAGGAACTGAAGAAGGAAGCGTAGTTAGAAGAGTCAGAGGAGGAGGCCGACTCAGATCTCTTGTCGGATGCTCGTAGTAGGCCTGGACCCGCGAAGTCGGGTGACTCTTGCGAAAGCAAAGTCAAACCCAAGCGAGACCCAACATAAGTTTATCCTGTTTTTTTACCTCGACACGTTGCTATCAATGATTTCTTTCGGATATTACATCTTTTGGGCACTTCGAGACTTTCGTTTTCTTTATGTCGTTTTCGATTTTATCTATATATAAATAAATATTGTTTTGATGGAGCATCGTTTATGTGTTATATTTGGAGTGGTTTAAGATGTGCAATGCGGTATATGTGCATATATGTGTGTTATCATTAAGATGTGTAGTCTTGGAATCAAGTACACGTGTGGAAAGATGCACTTATAATTATGGGTGGCTAACATAATTATAAAGGCATCACACACGTAGACTTGTGACCATGATTGCATTGATCGGTGTTTGCTTGTTAGTTGGTAGTGTAAGATATTATATTTTGTGTGGCTGTATTATAAATAGTTTCATAGTTGGTAAGTTTTCCTCCTATCTATCGTTTGCGGTACCCTGGATACATGTTATTGCTATTATTATGATTATTGAGTTTGTTCGTCTGCTCGAATATTCGCTCGGATATATAACCCTCATTTTAGCATTCCTTATTTGTACCATGTCGGTATGGATGATCTAACTTTTTTATTCGGTGTCTTGATGAATATTGGTTGTTCGGATTTGCTTCTTTGGATATTGGTACGTTCCATTGGTTCTTTCATTGTATTGATTACTCGTATGAGTATCAAAATTTTCTTTTAAGCACTAATTGTTCCTAACATATTAGTACGGATCATTACTCTGTTCTTTATATATCCTTTGGTTTTGGTAAAATGCTGCGACGTGTTAGTACCGACGCTTTTCAATGGTTGTTCTTTTGATCATGAGTACGGATTAGTTTTTACGTTCTTCTTTTGGTTCTTAATGTCTTCGTATGAATTTCTCTGGTGCATGTTCGTTTCACTGTTATTCTGACTATATGGTTCCTTGTACTTCCTTTCTCTTTTAAACAATAGAATTGTGTTAGATTCTTTATGGTATTTTATAATCCCTATTGGTATTACGATGTCCTTTGTTTGAGTAATATATTTATATTGATGTCGAGTTATAAAAAATCCTTTTGAAGTATATCTTGATGGTGTTTGGGAAAAACTATTTTTGAAATGATCTTATTAATACATTATGACATCGCTTTTATGTGAATGTCTCTTTATGAAAACTATGTTTACAATGATTTTTATAAAACGATGTGATACACGTTGACTGTCAATACTATGTTTAAAATGATATTTATAAATAAGATATGTTTAAAATGGTCTTTACAAATAAGATATGAAACTATTTTTTTTAATGGTTAATAAATTTTATTTTTATTATGAAAAGTATATTTAAAATGATTTATAATGGTAAGATGCGATACACCATTAAATAACTGTCTCTAGAATTTTTTTTATGACAACTATGTTTAAAATGAATTTTATAAAGATTATATTTAAGACGATTTTTTTATATATTTAAAATGATTTTTTATATTTAAACGACTTTCTTTATTATTTTAAAATGATTTTTATAAAAACAATATTTAGTTGGTTCTTTCGAGTAAGTCAATTCTTGGTATAAAAAAAATTCTATCTTTCTCATTATCAATCTTGAAACGTATTGTTATCCGATATGTGTTCCTTTTGTCTTGGTACGCTTTGTTGACTCTTTTGTTTGCGTTTCCTATCGGTATAGATACTCTATCCTTTTCTTTTAAGGATTCTTATGACATTTGATCCGCATCTATTTGCACTTGTGAAACCCCTTATATGTTTTCTAGCCCTTGATTCGATATCTGTTTGCTACCCTATTCGATAGTTCGTAATCCTTAGAATTCGTTTGATATACGTTTTATTAGACCAAGTCACTCTCCGTAGGGAGTACATGTGTTGTTAAAAAAAAGGACGGTTCATTTCAAATGTGCATAGACTATCGAGAGTTGGACTAGCTGACCACCAAGAATCTCCCCAGGATCGATGACTTGTTCGACCAGTTTCAAGTTTCGTGTTATTTCTCTAAGATAGATATTCATTCCGATTATCATCAGTTAAGAGTACATGGAGAAGATATTCCAAAGACGGCATTTAGGACGCGATATGGACACTTTGAGTTTACGGTTATGCCTTTTGGGGTTAACCAATGCACCAACGGTTTTCATGGACTTAATGAACCGGGTGTGCAAGCCGTATTTAGACAAGTTTGTCATTGTGGTTATTTATGATATCTTGATCTACTCGAAGTCTAAGGAGGATCACGAGGTACACTTGAACTTAGTTCTGGAGTTGCTGAAGAAGGAGAAGTTGTTTGCCAAGTGTGAATTCTAGCTAGAAGAAGTATGTTTTCTCGGACACGTATTTAACAACAATGATATTCACGTAGACTCTAGTAAGATATAAGCAATGAAGAATTGAAATTACCTAAGACGCCTTCCAAGATATGATCATCTCTGAGATTGGCAGGTTACTATCGGTGTTTCATCGTGAATTTTTCTAAGATTTCTAAACCCCTTGCTTCACTGACACATACAGATCAAAAATACGAGTAAGGCGTGGAACACGAGGAATATTTTTAGACATTGAAGGACAATTTATGTAATGCACCAATATTGTCATTACCTGATGGACCAGAATATTTTGTAGTTTACTGTGACACGTCAAACCAAGGACTTGGATATGTATTAATGCAAAGATGCAAGGTAATCGTCTATGCATCACGACAATTAAAGATCCATGAGAAAAATTATACAACACATGACCTAGAATTGGGAGCAGTAGTGTTTGCTCTTAAGACTTGGAGGCATTACTTGTACCGAACAAAGAGTGTCATCTACACGGATCATAAGAGTCTTCAATACATATTCGATCAGAAGGAGTTGAATACGCGTCAAAGGAGGTGAATTGAGTTATTTAACGACTATGAGTGTGAGATTCGCTACCATCCAGGTAAGGCGAACGTAGTAGCTGATGCCTTAAGTAGGAAAGAGCGAGTGAAACCTATACGTGTATGAGCAATGGCTATGACCATTCAGTTTGGAGTTAAAAGAATGATACGGGCAACCCAGAGTGAGGCGTTCAAGCAAGAGAACGCGACAGTAGAAATGTTGTTTGGCCTGGACCAACTAATGGAAAGAAAGGAAGATGGAGGTATTTATTTTATATGGGTTCCATTAATAGGTGATGTAAGGACATTAATTACGAACGAGGCTCATGCATCATGGTACTTGGTACATACAGGAGTGGATAAGACGTACTATGACCAGAGAGATATGTATGGTGGCAATGTATGAAGAGGGATATTGCTACCTATGTTAGCAATTGTTTGACTTGTTTAAAGGTGAATGATGAAACATCAAAGACCTTCGGGTTTGTTGCAACAACTAGAGATACCTGAGTGGAAATAAGATAAAATAACTATGGACTTTATTACAAGGGTGCCGAGATCAAGTAGTGGGTATGATACGAATTGGGTAATAGTTGATAGACTGACTAAGTCAGGCCATTTTCTGGCAATACAAGAAGATTACAAGATGGAGAACTTAGCAAGGCTTTATGTTGATGAGATAGTAGCAAGGCATGGAGTGCATGTGTCAATCATCTCAAATCGTGATGGAAGACTTACTTCAAGGTTTTGGCAAACATTACAGAAAGCCTTAGGGATGCGATTGGAGATGAGTATGGCTTATCATCCTAAGACGGATGAACAAAGTGAGCGTACAATTCAGACATTGGAGGACATGTTGAGAGCGTGCGTGATGGACTTTGGTGGTAGTTGGGATAATTACCTATCTTTAACTAATTTTCCTATAACAATAGTTATCATTCGAGTATTCGATGTGCTCCATTTGAGGCATTATATGGAAGAAAATGTAGGTTACCTGTCCTTTAGGCTAAAATTGGAGGAAGTCAGTTAATTGGACCAGAATTGGTACAAGAGACAACTAATAAAGTAGTATTGATTAAGGGAATGCTCAAAGCGGCAAGAGATCTCCAAAAGAGCTATGCTGATAATAGGCTTAAACCTTTAGAGTTAAAGTTGGTGATTAAGTCTTATTGAAAGTGTCACCTTAGAAAGGTGAAGTGCATTTGGAAAGAAAGACATGTTAGCATCGAGGTATGTAGGACCATTTGAGATCATTGAAAGGATTGGTCCTATAGCCTATTAAGTAAGATTTTCTTAATAATTGAGTAGTGTACTTGATGTGTTTCATGCGTCAAATCTAAAGAAGTGTTTGGCAGATGCAAATCTGCATATGCCTTTAGAAGGAATTAAGCCAGACAAACACTCTTCGTTTTGTTGAAGAACTTGTTGAAATTAGCGATCGCGAGGTAAAAAAAATTGAAACGTAGTATGATCCTGGTAGTTAAAGTTCATTGGAACTCGACGCGAGGTCCTGAGGATTTCATGAAATCTAAGTATCCACACTTGTTCGTAGAGCAAGTTATCGATGGAAGTACTAGTTGAAGTTGAGTACATAAGTTTCTGGCAGACCTTATTGGACCTTGAATGTTCATATGTGGTTTGGTTAAAGTTATATTTCGTATAAACCCGAAGTGTGGGTAAGCAAAATTATTAGCTATTGAAATCGATTAAATTTTGAGACGAAATTTCCCTAAATGGGGGATACTGTGACAACCGTGATTTAGCAAGGTTAGTTTAACCATTAGTGTTAACTTGCCTGGTTTTATGAGTCTGGTATTATGTGCTTAAGATGAATTGATGATATGTGTGTTATGATATTCGTGCTATTATAAGTGTTTGTGATAGTAGAATGATTTAGTCATTTCATTTTGTATGTGATGGTGATTTTGGAAGTATAGTGATTTTCGTTATTTTATCGTCGGTAAAATTAAAGAAGTATGTATCGTTAAATTTCGAGTTGAGATTAATTAGTGAATTGGGATTTTACAATTTATTTATGAAGTAATAAGTAAATAATAATTTGGGGAAAAATAATAATAAGTAGTGTAAGTGTTTTATTTTAAGTTATGTATTTATTTAAGTATTTAAGGTGAATAACTAGTAAATAGTTTTGTATTTTAAGAAAAATATATAAAATATATATAGGAGGGGGGAGAATGAAATTTTATAGAAAAATAAATAAAAAAAATAATTTTATAAAAGGGATGTTGGTTGGATCGGTTATAGGAAAAAGAAAAAAAGGAAACAAAATTTGATTACAATTAGGATTCTAGGTAGTATAAATACAAAGTCAATAAATCCATATTTCTCTCCTCTCTTTGTTTGTTCGGCCGATTCCCTCAAGAAAGAAAGATTTTTTTATCAAGAACCAAGGTGGTGATTCGTGTATAATCAAGTAAAGGTTTATGCATGTTTTCAATTAAGTTTTTCAATTTTAATTGATGGATAAATTAGGGTTAATAAATTTTCTGTAAATTAATAATATATAATTATATGGGAGTGTTTGGAATTAGTTTAGAGCGTGTGGGTGTAAACGGTTTAGGTTAGATCGCGTTAGATTTAAAGTTAGGGTTTGGCAGAATTTTGGGTCGTGTTGATTGAATGATATCTCAATGATAGAAACGAGTTTTGGGTTGAATCGTAGGCCTAAGTTGAATTTTAGAGATTCTAGTTTCCAAAAAGTCTGGCCCCAAAAGGTTTTGAGGTAGGGAAGTTAGTCAAATAATTTATGCAAGAAAAGTTGTCAAAACAGTAAATTCGGGTCAGATTTGGGTCTGATTTCCAGGAGTAAAACCCCTACTTTATGTGTCTATTAACTCCAGCTCAAAGCATAAGTCCTAATTCATTGTCTAAGTATTTTTAGAAAAATCAAACTTTTTGGTGTGCGTTCAGATCCGAATTTGAGTACTTTGTGATGTTGAATTTTTATAAAATAGTTAGGCTCAATATTATTTTTTTCTAAAAAATCACAGTAGTTCATAACCCATTGGGAAGACAGGGAATGAAAGGGGAAAAGTCAATTTGATGATTTAGTATTTTATTTGTGGTCATAAAGTGACTATAAAATTCTGCCGAAAATCTAGAAAACAAGAATAAATGATTAAAGGTATTTAAAGTATAAGTGAGATATGGGAAGTATGGTAAAGGGTTTATAATCATAATATAAACTTAGTAGTCCATCAATTGATTGTTACATCGTCTTGGGCATTTAGCCTAATCGCGTGTAACATGGATTTAATTTGTGTTTAGTTGAATTCAAGGATATTGTGAAGTAGTTGTGCATCAGGTGAGTTTCATAGTCTCATTTTTCCATTTTCTAGGGATGGAAATGATGAAAAATATGTTTTGAAATATTTTATCGTTGTGATTATGTGTTTTAAATTTCTTTTAGACATTACATGGCTATTATATGACTATGTGATACATGTGTTATATCGGAAGAGGTA
>BQNB010046824.1:0-22500 GCA_026074375.1 Tanacetum coccineum
ATGTGATACCCGACTAATTAGGCCCCTTTTTGTTGTTTGTGTTTTTTCTTTATTATTTAGTGTGTGAGAGAGAAAAATAAAAGGAAGGCAATTAATTGAAAAGATGCTTTTTTATTTATACCGTAATGACCAACTTTTATATACATTACACCAACGAACTTTTAAATTTTGTTTGACATCACCAAGATCACAACTTGTTACTGACATGCTGGCATATACGTTCCACGCTGGCAAAAATATTTTAGGGTAAAGGTCATTTATTACCAACATACTTTCTCATTTGTACCGTAATGACCAACTTACTTTTTTTCGTACTCATTACACCCATCTACATTCAAATTTTGTTCGATATCACCAATATGACCACAAAATGATTATATTACCCTTGTCTTCTTTAACATATTTACAATCATAATTTTTTTAAATCTTAATTTTTTTAAAAGTACTTTAAAAAGCACTTTAACAAAAAATATTTTTTTTTAAAGTAATTTTTTTAAAACATAATTTTTTAAAAAGTACTAATTTAAAAAAAAAATCGTACTTTAAAAAAATTACTTATTTTTATGAAAATTTCGTACTTTATAAAATCTTAATTTTTTTAAATAAATTTAATTTTTTCGTACTTTTTAAATTTAACAAAAAATTATTTTTACCTTTTTACTTTTTTATTTTTTCTTAACTTTTAAAAAAATCTAATTTTTTTCGTAAAAAAAATTAACTTTTTAAAAAAAAAATTAAAATTTTAAAAGTACGAAAAAAATTAAAATTTTTTTAAAAAATTAAGATTTTGAAAAGTGCGAAATTTTTGTAAGAAAAATTTAAATTTTTTACTAAAAATAACGTAAAAAAATATTTTATAAGTTAAAAAAAAACAATTTTGGTAAAAAAAATTAAATTTGCTAAAGTACTTGTTAAAGTAATTTTTAAAAAATTAAGATTTAAAAAAATTATGATTGTAAATATGTTAAAGAAGGCAAGGGTAATATAGTCATTTTATGGTCATATTGGTGATTTAAATGTACGTGGGTGTAATGAGTACGATGGTAATAAATGACATTTACCCTAAAAACTAACATGAAAACATTATTTGCAGAGATACTTCATGAGGCACGTGACTTAAATTGCAAGGGCGGGCTACTCATTTGCATGAAGGAACACGATCAAGGTGTGATGGTATGTAGATTATTTAGTTTCAATATAGTGTATTATCTATATGATCTCTTAGAATATAGATACTTTAGCATGGTGAAGATTGTTTATCACATCAGTATTCATTAATAGGAAGTTTATGTAGTTTTGGTGGGAACTTATATCATTCGAGTAGACTGCGTAGCTTATTGTAGGATGCTAGAATCAGGTTTTTGTTGTTCAGCAAGTTTAGTCTTTCGAGACTCCGCTAAGCACCCTAGATATATATATGATTCGAAAATGTGGTGTATTTAACTTATATCCACGTTGCGTTTTACATGCAAGCGTTTGTTTATGTAGAGTATATGTTCCCAAGCCTTTGTGTCACGTTTACAACGAAGGTTTACGCATAGATTTTATTACAAATTCGTGTACAAGGTATAACGTATACATCGAGGTCCATGTTTTCATAAAACAAAATATTTAAAGTCATTGCTTGTTAATACTCTTATATGTTGCGTGTCTCTTTATGCATGTACACCACACAAGTCGTTATACGCACTAGTATTGCGTATAACTCGCATGTTTCTCATTTAACATACGTGAACTTACTCAAGTACACCATATATATACGTATGTGACATATAAACTAGTTAACAAGAAAAGAAACACGCATGATACAAATGTTATAGGTTCGAATGTGACTTACAAAGGTCCTAGTGCTTTATTTTTGAGTGTACGTGAGAAATGAGACAACTCACGTATGACTTACGCGACTAAATAATAAACTAAGCTCCAAAGCTTAGTGTACACCCAATCCTTAGCTCGTGTAAACCTTGTGGACTCGTATGAAAACCCAGTAGTGTTTGTGTGTACGAATAAAATCAAAGAGGGTGTTTTGGTTGCGGTTTGTCACCCGAACACAGAAACAAGTATGGTTTTAGTTGTTTTAGTGGTTTGTGATTTGTAAAAGTGCTAAATGGTAAGAGTGTGTGAGTATTTATAGGCATATACTTAGTTGCGTGCCTCTTAGTCCCAAACAAACCAAACTGTGCCCTTAACTAGGTGGTTTTGTAGTTTTTAGTTAGGCACACATTGTTTCTTGTTAAACCACTTAAGTACATTCTTTAATTGAATGATCTAAGTACAAGATTACCTAGGATATGGGGATCTTATGGTTTGTGTGTGTGTTCTTTGTTTAGCCGTGGCATCAAGGGAGAAACAAGGATCATAGGGAAGTTAAATGGTTAATAACCATTGTGTAATGAGTTAACTAGGAACAATTAGTACATGTTTTAATTGAACATGGTTTGTACATGTACTTTTAGGATCATTAGGAAGATTTTTAGGTGTGTATATGTATGAGACGTGGGTTAAGGAGAAAGAGAAATCCAAAATGATCTTTAACCAAGGTATATTAGCTTACTAGGGACATGTTGTACAAACCTTAATTAAAACTTAGATGTACATGTACTTAGTGTAAGTCATAAGGATTTTCTAGTTATCCTTGTCCCCATATTCGGCCATAGTGGGTATTAGTACAAGAATTGATTTAATTTTTGTGTTAAGGTTTAAAAGTGGGTATTGGTTTGAGTCTAGGTAAGTCTAGGTATTTCCGGGGTGTGTCCAAATGTATTTTATTGCGAAACGTAAACCTTTTACGTGACCAATAAAAATAAAATACGCAAAGTTAACAATTATCTTCTTAATAGTTATATATTACTTGGTTGATGTAAACCTTTATTTATTTGATAACCGTTTACATTACATGATTATTTCTAGTCTACGCGATTTAGCTAAAAGTTAAATTAAAAGTAAACGCGTATCGGACCAAAATAAATAGTAACGAATAATAGGAGTCGTAAAATGACCTGAAATTGAAAAATGTTACACACATATGGTCAAGCAGACCAGAATGTTCGCAGACGTGCTCAGACTTATCCTTCCGTTTCAAACTGACGCTCGCTAAAAGTCCCGCAGCGGAGCGCGGGCAAACATACTTGTTTCTATTAAACTATAGGCGTCTTGAATTTCTTTGTTACCTTGTTTCTGTCATAAACTTATAATAACATTAGAAGATATTTTATGTAGGCTCTTAGGCTACTCGGAGTAAGGCTTCACTCACCACAACAAGTACCACTCATCATGGTGAGTCTTATTTCGGTGCTTCCCACTCGCGCGTGAGTGGCATGTAGTTCGGTGACTCACTCACCGAATGTGAGTGTTAAAGAAATGGGCCCCAATTTTTTTACTTACCTTATTTTGTGTAAAAAAAACTTTAAAAAAACCCCTTTTACCTATAAATACCCACTACTTCACTCATTTTTATACATAACTCTCTTATTTTTAAACAAAACTCTCACATTCAGTATTATATTTTTAATGGCGTGTTCGGTTCCACACACCTATGATGAAATCAAAGCTATGGTTGAAAAACAAATTGAGGAGGATAAAGCTCGTCAGCTAGCGGTTATGAACTTAGCCATCGAATATGATAATGCATGCGGAGCTAAAGATGATCTGCGAAAAGCATACGAGGAATGCAACCACATTCCACAAGAGACTCGCGTTTTGATTGACACTTTTTTGAAAGAAGGCTCTAATAAAGATTATGAGATGCATAATTCTTTGTTTGGAAAGGCGGCAAAAATAGAAAAACAAATGAATGCTAAATTAGTTTGGCTACGGGAAAAATACAACTACCACTCACAAACCCATATAGGCGGTTCGTCATCCCAAACCCGTGAGATATGTGATGTATATCTTACTAAGAAAGAGCTACATCAACTACATCTTGATGAAAAAGTCTTAAGAGAAAGATTAGAAGAAGAAGTAAGAGATGAAAAAGAACGGGAGGAGAAAATTAGGCAAAAACAAGCTGATGATGAGGAATTCTTTATGGAATTTGGTATGGTGAGATATGATTCAGAATACGAGTCAGATTAATAATCTAGGAACTATTTTAATTTAGTTGTTTTAAATGTAATGTTTTAAATTAAGTATTGTTATTTTAAGAGAAACGTTAGAAGAAGAAGCAAGGGCTCAAAAAGAGTTTGATGAAATAAATAAAAGGTTAGAAGAAGAAGCAAGGAGATAACAAGCTCATGATGAGTTATTCGGGTTGGAATTTAGGGTGAAATCTGATTCAGAATACGAATCAGATTAATAATCTATGTATTGTTTTTAATAATCTATGTACTATTTTAATTGTCTTGTTATGTAATGTTTTAAATTTATGAATAAGAGTTGTTTATTTAGTTTAAAATTGCAACGGCTACTTTTCTCTTATAAATACCCCTTTCCATCATTTATTTTCTCACTCAGTCTTGATATAGATGATTCCAATCTCCAATTAACTCAATATCCAGTTAGGATAATACCCGGTCCTGCGGGTCTTGTTCAAGCAACCAACCTGAATAACGAAAATGATCAATGGGAACACCCGTTCCTCCGATTAGCACTTGTTCTACGTCCCTTTAGCAACACACTTGTTCAAACACCCCCTCAACCCAAAGGCCAGTTAGGCATTGTGAGTGGGTGTTTAGGAGACATCAAGAAGTTTCTCAACAAAGGGGAAACTTGACCAAGTTGTTGCAATAGTCAAGTCTTGTTCTCCGAATGCTCTTGGCGATCTCATAGTGACTATGAAAGATCTCTCAGGTACAATACCTGGAACAATACATCACAAAGTCATTGGTGAGGGTGGTTATGAAAATGATATTACTGTAAGAGCTGCTTTGATACTTGCTAATGTTTCTGTTTTTTTACCTAAACCATCAATGCATTACCTTAACATTACAAAGAAAAACGTAGTTAAGGTTTCCGTAAGGATACGGTTTCTGGAAGTGGCAGTAGTTAAATGTAATTTTTAACGTAATGTTTTTAAATTATGAATAAATTTTTTTAATTAGTTTACGTTTTTATTAATTTTGTACGTTTACGTTAATATACGTTTTTTTATTTATGAATGATAGTAATTAAATAAAAAAATGATGTGTATGGTGAGTGGGTTGGGTATGGTGAGTTGTTATTAAGTGTATTTGGTGAGCGGTCAAGTTAGAGAGAGAAAGCTGATGTGACGCTGACGTGTCCGGTGAGGTTATGTAGCCTTACTGCGTGATCTTGTTATTTAGGACGGATTGAGACATTTTAGTTTTAGGGCCGTTCTGATCAATCAAGAGACAAATGAAAGATGATATAACTGTTAGATTATAGAATTTCGGGTATGCTAAACTTTATTAATCGTCAAATACTTATCGTGTACATATGATAAAACCCTAAGAGACCAAGCCCACAACCGAGCTTGGGCCAAAGACCTAATATCGTTTAATACTTACCCGCAATTCAAGCGGCGAAATTGCAAAAGCTCGAATTGAAAAGGAAGATTATAATTACTAAAAATATAAAACTAAAGATAAACAAAGCAAAAGATAGTTATCTTGATAAATAATCAAGACTTTAGCACCTAGTCGCAGCGACCGGATAAGCATAATCTAAAAAATAAACTTTTTCTTTTCGGCGACAGCCCAAAAATATAACGGCTTGTGACGCTGCGTCCGACCGGTTGAGGCGACAATTCCGTTATGCTTTTCTTCATAATTAAATTTAGAGTCCACGGCTGCTGACGACATTTTAAGTCCTAGCGGTTTAAGAGTAATAAGCAAGACAATGAGCCAATTGCATTTTCTGAAGATGGCTAATGTTACGGCGAGGGACAACGAGTCGCCAAGGCTACGGCTGCTATTTTGGTATGCTTTTCTTCGGAATTCATTTACGAAGCCATGGCCGCTAACCTCGTCAGTTAACTCCTTACAGATTCGGAGTTATGGGCGAAACTGTGGGCTGTAGTTTTTTTAGTACGGGTAAACGATGGTGACTAGAGTTTAACGAGGTGACATTGAGGCAGCAGCTTAAGGTGGCTGACAAAGTCTGAAAATCAGACCAGAGCTATGATACCATTTTAGATTATAAAATTCCCCTTACATTAAAATTTATTAAGTCAAATACTTAGAGTACATATAAAACGGTGGTGACTAAAGTTTGACGAGGTGACATTGAGGCATCAGCTCAAAGTGGCTGACAAGGTTTGAAAATCAAACCAGAGCTATGATACTATTTTAGATTATAAAATTCCCTTTAAATTAAAATTTATTAAGTCAAATATTTAGAGTACATGTAAAACTCTAAGAGCACTGGGAGTGGTGGTGCCAAACTCTTGGTGTCAAACTCAAAAAGTGGTGCCACGTCAGCAAAAGAGAGTTTGGCACCAGAAATGTTATGGCACCAGAATTCAGTGGCATTGGTTTGGCACCAGAATTCTGGTGCCATAGCATTTTTTTATTATTATTTTTTAATTTTTTTTCCATATTTATTTAAAATACACTTATTTATATAACTAAAAATAAAATTCATTAAAATTAAAAACATTACATTAAAAAAAATAATACATTAAAAAAATACATAAAATTAAAAGACATAAAATTAAAATGCATAAAATTAAAAATCATAAAATTTGGCGCCCGACTAGTTTTGTGAGAGTGGTGGATATGCCGCTCGGATTTTTTGCCCTTTTGTGAGATATAGAATAGCGGCGTCGACCGGATACCATCCCGCGAGTGTCGAATTTGTAGTCAACACGCATGATCCTCCTCAATCCTTTGAGATTGGATCAACCGCCTTCGGTCTTCACTCTCTCTCTCTGAGCACGGTCATTTTGGCTTTGCGGTCTAACTCGTATTGTTCCGCCATGAATTCTTGATACGCGGCCGGGTTTGAACCGGAGCTAGCGTCAGTTTCAAACCCGTACTTGACTTTTAGCAGTCGTTGCAAACCAGGTGTCGTAGGCAACTCATCATACCCAAAATGCTCTGGTTCTCGACGGTTGCCCAAAAGACGACTTCTTCTTTGCAAAGTCGAATCGGGGTTTGTCCACTTGTGCTTGCCTTTCAAAAAAAGCCAAGCACTCCGATGCTTAAACTCACCCCCCACGGTTGCATCATACAACATGTACACCTTCGACATATGATCATCATCATTCTCCCCACTATGAACCGTAGTTTCTTGCACTAATTGATTAAACTTGAGAACCGCGGTATTCATTGGAGTCCACTTACCCGTCAACATGTTCTTGGTACGCTCCGTGAAGCCTTTTTCTTCGCTTCCTTATTGTTAACACATTTTGGATTTTTGTACAAAAAAGAATCTTGCTTTTGATCACAACCGTTTTGGATCCTCTACACTGAATGAAACATTCCCGCCAAAAGCCATCTCCTCATCTTGGAGTCCACGCAAATAAGAACTCGTTTTAATTGTTTCTCAACAAGCGGTTCTTTTTCTTTGTTTTTTTTGATATCGACTTCATACGGGTCGAAGGCTCCTCTTCATCTTCGGTACTTCGACTTCCAAGAGGTCGATGTTGCTCGGATGTGGTTGGGAAGTGGTGAATTGGTTTGGTAATTGTTGTGGTTGTTGTTGTGCATTTGTTGCATTTTAAATTGTTGAAACATCAACAATTCTTTTTGGTAGCAAATTGGGGTTGGTAATTGGATAGTAAGGCATTTGGTTGAATGCCGGTTGAGTGGAGGAGCCCGGATTCGAAGACGACCCCGACATTTGGTTTGGTTTGGGTCGTTTAAGACAAAACCGGAAATCCAAATTTGGTTGGTTGGGGTTGAGATTGTGAATTCATTTTTTTAGTGAAAAAAAATGAAGAAATAGAGAAATTGTGTGTTTTATAAAATGTACTAGTTTTTAAAATGCCCGTGCAATGCAGGGGTTTAAACATTATGCTTTTTATAAAATATATATATAATTTTTATTTTTTTTGTTTTATAAGTTATGTATAGAGTATTATAGAAATTATATGAAGAGAATACATTTATTAAATCTTTTATAAGTTACGTAGCAAGATAATTAGTAATATTTTTTTTTTGATTTACATGTTTTTTGATTCGATATTGTAAGCCAACTAATTCTAGCGAAACTGCCCTTTTAGGTTTGCCTCGAAGTCGGCTGAAGTGAGACCTCCGCAGCCACAAGGGATTAATTTTCTCCGTCTATATATTCGAACCATTGTCTTCCACTTTAGAAAATATGTCAATTGAAATAAATACTTTTTCATAAATTCAATTGTTATAATTTTAGTACGTATTAAACCAAAAGAAAAGAAAATGTATTTCCTTTCAAACCCATAACTGATAGCTAAAAACTCTTTTTCCTTTATATACGATAATTATGTGCTTCGGCGATTTTTCTATTCATAGTACAACATGATTTTATACCGATTAATGAAAAATTCACTAAAAAGTCTGGGGTAGATTAGAAGTGATTAAATAATGTTAAATCTTTGTTGAAGTAAAAGTATATGCCGTTTGTTGTATTTTAAAATATTAATGTCAGCGTATAAAGTCTAAGGGGTTATTTGTTTATTTTTTAAAGTTATAATATAATATTTTTAATTTATAAATTATAAATTTACACTTAAACATCATATAATTTATTTAAAATTAAAATTAAACCACTAAAGTTTTTTTTAAATACCTCCTTTTTTTCAAGTTTTTGTTTTCATAAATTTGACACATATATTTTTATGTGTTTTTTTTCTACATCAAAATTCTCCACCAAAATTTTTTAATCTTGACAAAATTAATTCAATTTTGACTTTTTATTGACCAATCAGAATGCACGATTTTGCCTACGTGGCAAAATCAAAGCCCATCTGATTGTCCAACTTTTTAATTCATAAGATTCAATTTGATAGAAAACTCCGAAATGATGTAATTCTTTTATTATATAAAAGATTGAAAGTGTGTGTGAAGTATGAAATAAAAATGGGGGTATTTATAGGATTTTTAAAGGGGTAAAATTAAGGTTTGGGGGGTATTTTTTTTAAAAATCTGCTCCCCTCAACGGTAAGAAACGGATACTTTAAAAAAATATATATATAAATATAAGAAGTTTCGCGTGGTCTGTTAGCCATGCGCGAGAACCCTTGGCGCCAGCCACGAGTGGTGCGTTCCGTTGAGCTTTCTCGCCCCAATGCTTGGCGCCAACGTTTGGCACCACCACTCCCTCCGCTCTAATGGACCAAACCTACAACAAGGCTTGAGCTAAGGACCTAATACCATGTAATAATAACGTGTTTATAATATACAAGTACAAGAAGTATTTATCTTTGATGTTATATATGCACACTTTTCTTTATTCAAAGTTAAATCCATATTCTTTTAGCTTTTAGCTGGTAAGACACACTGATATCGTTGGGTCAAAACATGCTAACATACATTTCAATTTAACAACATTATCTATGCATGTCGTTTGTATTTGATCAGTGTGCTCGTTGAGCACTTGAGCAACCTTTGAAATCAAATATGTTTATATCAAATGTATTTTGTAATGGTATGGAATATAATTATTAATTTCTCTTTGAATTTGAATGCGTTTACAATTTACTCTTCATTTTCTCAAGCATAACTTAGAACTATCTCGTTTATCGAACGGGTTTTAAAACTTGTCATATACAATAAAAGCTCCCGCATATTATTTGTTATAGGCTGATACATACTTATAGAATTGTGGAAGTCAAAAACTGTCGATTCGTTATACGAATCTAGCTATGTCACATTTGTAAACGTGCAGTATAAAACTATTTGTACACTTATATATACTCCTTTATAAAGGCTGGATGGACACATCAGCGTCACATCAACTTTTTTTCTTCAAATAAAACTCACCTTACAACTCACCTTTCAACCGTAATAAGAACTCACCTTACCACTAAAACTCACATTTCATTAAAATACCCACTTAATATAAAATATACCTCACTATATACCCACATACACTCACAACTAATTAAAATACAATATATATAAAGAGAGGGGCCCACCATTTATCAAACTCACATATGTGAGTTTACCACATAGTGTGCACCAAATTCATACGAAACTCACCATGGAAATGGAACTCACCTAGGTGAGTTTTACCACCGAAGTGGCACTCGCGCGTGAGTGGTAAACTTACTCCCACTCCGTCCAGCCTAAATTATTATACCCTCACCAAACTCCGAACCTACATAATATTCACCAACTCGACAAGCTTCCGACCACATATTCAAATTCAGACAAGTCTGACTCTCTCTCTCTCTCTCTTTCATCCACAACAGAAAAACGAATTTTAAACCGAAAAAAACAACACAAACATGATCTCAGATTTTCTTTCGTGTTGAACAATCAAGTTGTGAACTTTCACAGATAAAAACACGAACAGAAGTTTCTTCATTGATCTTTACACGACAAACAAAAACAACACAATAAACCTACCCTTAGAACTTGGTAACAAGAACTTGAAGACTAAGCACGTTTTTTCATTCTTCAACCGTGGCATAGCAAATAAAAAGACGTGTTTTTGTGTGTCCTTTGTTTGATAAACATGATATCTTCTTGCATATATTGGATGATATGAAGAACTTGGGACAGGTGTTGTGTTATCCCTATTTGGGAGTTTGAGATTGGCTGCTTAAAAAACATAGATAAGATGGAGGAATATTTTAGTGGTTGCGTGTGAAAGGGAGTGATAAGGTGGGGGCGGATATAAAGTGTTTAGGGTTATTGAGATGGAAAGTCTTGTGACTGCGTATGATATGAGAAGTCCTAGGGATTGGGTTTTGAAATACTGATACAAAAATGGGCTGAGATTTTTTATTTAAATCATTAGACTAAAAACTTTGTTATTAACGGGATTAATGGTTATATTCACGGTTTAAGATGGCAAAGTGATTTTCGAGGCTAAAATGCAAAAACAAACATCACGTTTCGCTTAAACTTTTTGTAACAACTTTTTGTTATGTGCAATTTTTACCATCCATTTCATTTTAGAGAAACACGTCTTAAAGTGACATGTGTTACTTCTTAATTAAAAAATCACTTTTATTTTTAAATTCAACTATCTTTTTATTTTTTATGATTTAATTTCAACATATTTTAAAAAAATATGTGCTCTTTAATTCAACATCCATTTTGATATATTTTTATTAGTTTTTAGTTTTTGTATTTTTAATGTCTCCGAAACCGCTGATTTGCGCGGGTAACGTTGTAGTAAGCCTAAAAAAGTTATACATTTGGGACACTTAAGCATAAAAAGAATATAACGATCAGTTAAGCCATTGTGAAGAAATAGTATTAAACCCCCCCCAAAAAGAGAAAACAATAAACACACAAATATGCAGTCAGATAATATCCACTCGGTTTACTCAACATCGATCTTTACCCTTCAAAAGTGTGAATATTCGACGAAATTTATGAAAGCCGCAATTTATTGAAAGGGAATAATGATAGGTGTAAATTGAATAGAAGTTTCATTTTGTTAATTTATACTTGGAGCAATGCATATATGCAACATATATGTTAGGCTTCTATACGCTAGCTAACACTTTCATAAACCTAAAATATATAATTTTAATACTACTTCCGCATTGTTGCTAGAAGATATAAGTTGAAGTTTCATTGCTAACAAAATACCGACTGCTTTTAAAAGCACATATATAGGCTTTTCTCAGTTTCTAGACTCGACAAGACAACGAGTTGCCAAAACCGAAGCCATTAAGCTTCATAACGATTCAGAGGTTGGCAGCCGAAAGAACCAATCATATTATGCCTTCAAAATGACCAGATGAATCCTCTTACGAGTATATAATGACTTCTAATATCTTAGCTGACAAACTCCAAATTAATCGAAAAGAGATGAGAATCGGATTCCATGACTTCTTTTCGACCAATCTACAATTAATGTATGTCAAATTAATTTGTATAAACCAATCTACAATGTATAATCACATCCCATTTGAGTTTGACATTGTATATGTCAAACTGTTAAATGGTACTGTAAATAATGTTGAATCAACGTATGATTAATTAATATACTTTCATTTACCTTATAAACCCAAACGGTTATTAGCTGATACATCATAAAATGTAAAACGTGTAATAAAAATGTAAGTATTTATGTTTTTTTTATTTCTAAAGAGCTCATGGGCTTCAAGTACCGACACAATAGGGTTAGGGATGTCCTTTTTTTATGTATGTAGGCGTGCCGGGATATCTGCTAAGAAAGAAGCACGTGTGAACTTTTTGACTGGTCTATTGGATGTCCACACTCAGACAAGCTGACGTTTTGATTTTTGAATGGGTTAGAGAGAAACATGCGTGTGTTAACCTGACCGGAGTTTCTCGAGAAATATAACTACATGTGACATATCAATTGATAGCTTTAAAATAATAAAAGAATCTGATTCTATTACTGATTTTGGCCCTCTCATGAGCACAAACCATCATAAACTTGTAGTATATAAATATCCATAATAATATAACTACATCTATCACATCAAACAACCGTTTGCGACTAAAAACAATAACGATATGTCAAATACTCATCACAATCACAATCACCACAATCTTGATTCCTTGAAGAAAAAACTCAAAGAAATACCACACAAGTTACACAACGTGCCTCCTTATTCTGATATCTATTTTGTTGGTAATGGTTTCAAAAGAATCTCAGACGAATGTCAAGTAAACACCAAAGTCATAAACTACTATGAACGTAAGAACAAGAACAAAAACGGGTTCATGCAATACGAAGAGGATATAGATGCAGAAGCTGCGGATTTCATTAAAATAATTTTTTTTTTCAAACGTTGGAAGGGCCGTACCGTGATTTTAAGTGGCCTGTTCGGTTACAAAAAAATTGGCCCTTTAAACACGGATACTTTAAATACCGGTATAAGTAAAGTGTCTTGGTTAGGGCCATCTCGTTAAATTTCGAAGCACTGTGCCAATATTACAATGTAGGCTTCCAAATAGCTAAAACGCGTAAATTGCTGATTATGTTCAGACATTTAATTTTTTTAGACAAAAACAATAGCATTTCTTTTTTTGGTAACCGGGTTTCGACTTGTGGTGAATTAGTCGGCCAAAAGGTCGAGAAACCATGAATATCCCAAAAGAAATGCTAATTTTTTTAGGTTAAAAAAAATGTACATGTATGGAACATAAAATTTGTATTCAAGACAAGGGTTGAAATTGTTTATTTTGAAACCCTACATTTGTTTGTAAATAAACTAGATAAAAGAAGGGGCAACTTTATAAACTCTAAGAGGACCAGATGCAAATAATATAGAATTCTTTTGAAAACCCCTCACATTTGTTTGTAAATAAAACTAGAAAAAGAAGGGGCAACTTATAAACTCTAAGAGGACAGATGCAAATAATATAGAATCATTATCTTCCTCAGTGAAACACATTTGAGTCATACGCCTCTATTTGTACAAGTTTCTGAAAATGCTCCATACTAGCTCGTTTTATCATTTTTATTAACCAAAAACCAAATAATTTATGGCTATGAACACCCTGTTATCAAATTTATGCTATAAATCAAATCAAATTCAGCCCTGATGTATATAATCAACATGGTGGCCTTAAAAATTTTGGGGCCCTATTCCGTCGCCCACCCCACACATGCTAAAATCCGGCCTTGCAACTTAGCAAGACAATATCTATGATTGGAGGCTAATTATATATCGCACATTACTTATGTATATTTTTGTGTGTTTGAACCATTGATCGTGTATATGTTGGGCAACATTTACTAATTAATGTTGTACCTTTTATTTGTAACTATGTAATCATTATGTGTTTATGATACGGAATGTAAATACACAATCTGTGTTATATTTCATCTTTAAAAAATGGCTAATGATTTGCACTCTTATTTTTTATTTGCACATTCCAACTTGTGCAATAAGCGGTTGTAAATTTGTTATATGTTGCTTCATCAGGATGTACAATTGAGTGTGCAAATAAGAAATGAGAGTGTGTCAATCAATTCCTTTAAAAAATAGTGTGCATACATAGTCTATATTAGATTGGTTTTTACAAAGGGAGTTTTAACTTGTGCCTCAGGGGCACAAGTTGAAGAGGGTCCCACAGCCTGTGTGTCATCTTCTTAATAGCCAACAGACATTCAATGGTCTTTAAATTAGGCCTCACAACCACTAACTGGTCTTTCAAAAGATAACATGCAGTCAGTAGGACCTTCCTTTAACATGTGCCCTAATGCACAAGATAGAAAAATACCTTTACAAATTACAAATCACAAGCCAGTTGAGTTTGATAAGTAAAGTCAAATTGTTAATGGTACTGTACGTAATTGATGTTGAGTTTGACAAGTAGAACTAGCTCGTATATCTGACGGGTCTTGAAAGTAAAAGCTCCCCCATATTGTTTGTTATAGGATGATACTTACAAAATTCTGGAAGTCAAAAACTGTCAATTCGTTAGACGAATCTATGTCACAATTGTAAACGTGCAGTATAAAACTATCTACACTTAAAAGCCTAAAAAAGTTATTCATTTATGACACTTAAGCAAAAAAGAATCATATATCAATAAGCCATGTGAAGAAATAGTAATAAAATATGTTGTCAGATTATATCCACTCGGTTTACTTACCCTTCAAAAGTGTAAATGTCCGAATCAATTTATGAAAGCCGCAAATTGTTGAAAGGGAGAATAATGATAGGTGTAAATTTATTAGTGGATAAATAGGCCCAAGCCTAGTGTGTAGGTTTAAGGCATTAGGTTTTACACCATTATAAATGGTGGTCAATAATAAATCACAACCCACGGGGTTTTCACTATCTATCATGGTACGCCTAGATACAATCCCTAAAAAAGCAAAGAAATTGCCGATTAAGAAAATGACACGTGAGAAAGATAACCGACCAGCAGCATGAGGCATTGGAACCAACAATGGAATGAATGATACTAAAGTTATCCCCGCTTCCAGGTCTAAACCCAAAACAGTAGGAAACGCTACTCTAAATGTTAAACAACCAATCAGGTTCTATCGAAAAAATAAATGGTAAGTACTTTTGGATTATTGATTCAGGCGCATCCCACCATATGACAGGTATAATAGAAGACCTCTCCAACTTAAAGGAGATAGTCCAATGGAGCTACCTGATGGCAATATAGCTATGGCTAAAAAAGTGTTGGAGGATGCTCATATCATAATAAATAATATACGGTTGGAAACATGTGAGCCTATGGGGTCACACACATATACACTGAGGTGCCACTGTATATATCGTGTTTATTGTATTTACGGTATATAAATAAACTATGTAACTCAGGATCACTATTGGGCTTCTAATACTAAGCTAGTACTTAGTATATTGGACTAGAGAAAATAAATGGCAAGCCTATTTAAGCCCACCATATGGCCGGCCTAGGATGTAAAAGAAAAGAGAAGGAAAGCTCAAGGGGGTTAAGGGTTAATTGGATCATGATAACTACTAATTGATTTAGTCATTAAGAGTTACAAATCAATTAACTACTTACCAAAGTTAATTGGATCATGATAACTACTAATTGATTTAGTCATTATGAGTTACAAATCAATTAACTACTTACCAAGTTTTTCTCCTCTCTCTTTTCCTATAAAAGGGACGGCATAAACATGAAAACATAAAGAGTTTTTTTGTTTTCTTGATCTATTACTTTGATTCTTGTTCATTCAAAGTATAATCCAAGGTTACGGGTTTAAGGACTAGCATCCAAGAGGTATACGGTGAAGTGTAGTGTGGATATTCATAGAGGTGATCAACTTTGGTCACTTGGTTTCTTAGATAGATCGTGTACAAGAGAAGGTTGTTCTTTGATTCTACCGATTACGTTGCAAAGGTAATAATTGTTGTTTTTATTTTGATTGATCATATGTCCCTATTGATCCGTTGATAGGTGAATGTTCCGGTGCATTTTATATTTGATTATATGATATTCATTTAATTTAGTACCTATAGTGGTATCAGAGCCATCATATGATGTCATATGATCATCTTGTATGTGTAAAAATGGCTAAAAACACTTGTTTTTAATGGAATCAAAAAGATAATTTTAAAAAACCCCTAGGGCTTATTTTTTGGAATTATTTCGACCCATATGGGGTCTTATGATATATGATTTTTGATCCCATAGCCATTTGTTATGCATACTTTAATTGGTTTTGTTATTGGGTACGTGTAAAAGGGCCTAAATTTGGTGTTTTGGAAAACGGATTCTTAATATCGGTTTTAAATTAGCCCTTGGGCATTATTTTTTGAAATAATATGGTTGTTAGAGGTCTTTTTATAACAGTATCTAGTGTATTCTTACGCCATTGGTTACACGTACCAATCGGGGTTTTTTTATTAAGTGATCCTTAAGCTATTGGTTACACGTACAAATCGGGGTTTTAGTTCTAGTTAATTTATTATTTTGATTCGTTGGCTAACAATTTATTTCTTGTTAATTAGTTTGTATCCATGGCAAATACATGCATGTTTGGTCATGGACTTAGCCAACACCTTGTTAATACATGATACTATGGTATTATTATGTTATGTATGCAAAACCGATGAAAACTACGACCACTTGTGAATTGATTCACTAGTTATTGCATTTAATTTCAATTTTTGGGTTTGCCATTCTTTTGGCTTTTTTTGTATGATTTTAATTTTCATTGTAGCCATTGTTTGCGCATTCTATAGTAGTTAGATGATAGGATAAATGTATTCAATTATCAAATTATTCTAACCGTTGTTTGGATTCGAATGGCGCAAGAGTTAAAGGCATAAAGTCAAATTCGGAGTTGCTGGAGTGACCTCCACTAAAAATGGTGCAAAACTCATGGGGCTACAACTTCTTTAACTAAAGCTTAGATTATGGAATACTCCTTCTAGGAGTTTTAGACCCGTGAAGTCAGCTGAAATTTTATGGCAGTTTTGGGCATCAAGTTCATTAAGGGTTTTACTTGCTCATGATGGTTCTTGGAGCAAGTGGGAGCCCTCCTTGTGGTTGTGTGGTTAACCCTTAGTTGACTTTTTGGTTCTCGTGATGGCTCACGAGGCCAATCATAAGTTTTTCATCGGTTGAGGCTTTGCATACTTGTGGTTGTGTTTGTTTGTTTGCTTTTATATATGTTTGGAATGTATATAACTTGCAAATGTTTTTATAAAACTAAAAATAAAACACAAACCAATTTTTATAAACTAAATCTTTGATTTAGTTTAAAGTTTAAATATGATTTGAAACTAAACACTTGTTTTTTATATAAATAACACTAAATAAATGTTATGATTGTTATTTAATTTATGTATTGTTCAAACTAATATTTATTCCACCTAGATTATATATATTAGTCATGAAAATGAACAACTTGACACACATAAAAACAAGTATTAGACTTAAGTTAAAAATTGTTTTTTAACTTGTGCTACGAAGGATGAATGCATGCGTCCTTGTACACACTTTTTAATCATGTATTTATCAAAAATAATAGCCGTAAAATTTAAGTCATGCCGTCCAATTGGTTGAGAACACTTGCATTTGCTCTTCACTCTGCGTGAGACATAGGTGAATTCTAACCCAAGGTGATTATTCTCTATGCGTGAGACCTAGATATATTCTTACATGTTCTCGCATTTGATGACTTAATCGAGTTAAGCAGGTGAGACCTTGGCTCGAGGCAAGGATGGGACTATACATGCTAGCTTGACATTGTTTCTCCGGTTACAAATGTCATGAGTCCCATATGGTCTAAGAATTGCACAAGTTTTGCAATTGGTGAACGTCACCTACCTATTGAATCTATCATTTCTAGCAGATCAACGGATGTGATGGTGGAACCTCAATGAGGATCTTAGCCTTTCGTAAAATTAATTGTTTTTATATTATAAATAAGGGTAGTTAATTTTTAAAAGGATAATTATCGAAAATACTAAATTGAACTTTGTAATTTCTATTAATGACATTTATGCAACACAAACTGTAAACAAAAGTTTGTTTCCTTTCCTTATTAGAGGAAGACAAACTAATTCTTTTTTCCTTGTAAGAAAAAGACTTATTCCTATCCTTTCTACTTATATGAGAAATCTATAATAGGAACACTTGAATTTTCCAATCCTAATCAAACTCAAAGCATACTTACTCGAGAAATCATTTTGTCTTGAAAAAGTCAAACGGTTAAGTACGGTTGCACATCTTAGTTGGATGACTAAAGAAAATGTTTTCTATAGCCAGCAAATGATACATCTTGAAGCGTCAAGACATAGTATGAGTTTTAACAATTAGAAATGGAAATCTCAATAAATCGCGAAAGAGAAAAGGAAATTAATAGCATGTTTTCTAGTAGTTTTCCTTAACTTGATATTTTTCCTAAGATTCTACACGCCCTTAAGGTAATGTAGAAGGAGGAATTGCAGGCAAAACTTTTTAAGTTAAAGAATGACATTGATGGCTAGTCCATCATATATATAGTAGAACTTGATGCACTTCCTTGAATATCTAAGTACATGCTTACTAGTCTGAGAGGCTTACATTAGTGATAATGTTCAGATATTCAAAGAGTAGAAAAGTAAATAAATTGCTACTTGCACTTCATTGGTATAGACACACATTTAATGTTGTCTTATCCAGTGGGAGCAATGCATTTTACTACTGATATAGATGCACATGTAATGTTGTCTAAATTCAGTGGGAGCTATGAGCTTATCACTTTGTAAGTGACCCATTTTATTTCTAGCTTGTCTTGAAATAATACATTACTTTTCACATATGAAGCATCATAATTTTATAAGAATCATTGCATATTATTCTATTAGATAACTTGTCGCTTTTCTGATGTCGCTGCCTGAAACGTTATCTGTATAATACTTATGCACGATTGCTAAAGTTCTATATATACTTGTAATGCAAACGTGATTTTAGTTTTGACTTAAATCATATCATATCTGTGACATTGTCATATTATTCATACAAACATACAGAAGCATGGTGGACTCATAACCCACTAGTCTCAGGATCGTAATCTGACTCGTAATATGCTCACTTGTTTGTATAAATACTTGATGTTGTGCCGTGCACAAGTGGGAGAAATCTTAATTGTGTGCAAGGTACAACACATAACAATATGACTATTTCTTAACCGCATGGTAAGAAAGCTAATATTCTACTAGGACTTATACACCTCGATGTATGTTGCCCTACTTAGAACTAGTGTCAAGAAACAATGAATACCTACTTCATCATATTCACTAAAAAGTTTAGCCAATATGATTGGGTCTTCTTGTAATGACATCAATAAGAAGTATGTAATTAACTTGAAAAGATAGTTGAAGCCAAGAGTCGGCGTTCACTAATACTTTATTTAATATGCTTGTGACTTCTTGTAAAGACATAAACATAAGGTCCTTGAACTGTTCTAAGGCATATAAAGTAAGCAATTGACTTGTCATGTCTCCTTGTCACGACATGTACATGAAGTCATTGAAATGTTCAAAGACTTATAACGTAATATTAGCGATTAACGTGTTATGTCTTCTAGTTAAAGACATGTACATAAAGTCCTTGAACTTATTTAAGACTTATACGTTATAGCATGCAATTAGCTTAAAATTACTGTTAATTCCATTATGTTTGAACAAATTGGCAAGTATGTGAGCCAAATGGTATTAGGTTATCTATGGAATTGTGATACTGCCTCATAATCCCATTACTCATAGAATACCACATCGCTATGGTATGTATGATGTGTAAAATCCAACTTTGTTGATATTGTTTGATTTTTGATAACTTTAACTACCCTACCTATAATCTTATCAAGGTTAACAAAATTGAGTAAAGCCATATGTTTACTCAATATGGTTCCAATCAAGAAGGTAACTAAGACACCATCAGGTTATGGAATGGGAAGACTCCTATTAAGTCTTAACTGAAGTTCTGAATTTGTTGAGATCACGTTAAGCGTGTTATTAGCAAACTAGAGTCAAGAACTGTCAGCGTACATTATACATCCCAAACGAGAACAATTTTATTGTTGCTCGACTTGCTGCGTATTTGGAGAAAGTCTCCTCTTACACGAAGCAAGTGGGAGCATCTGTTTTTGGAGAAAGTCTCTTCTTACACAACCTTCTGAATGCACTAGCTAACGACATAATAAATGTTGAGATATAGTCCATGAAAGAAAATCATTTTTGGAATTTGATTGATCTTTCACCAATCGGTAAGACTGAGAAGTTAAATTGGTTCTTCTAGGAGAAGACTAATATGGACAAAAATGTACACACATTTAAATGCACGCCTTGTGATAAGGGTTTTACTTATACTCAAGCAATTGACTATGATTAAAGCTTCTTTTCCTTGCAAGCGTTAAATGAATAAAGATATTAATTACCATACTTGATTTCATGAATATGAAATATGGCAATTGGATGTCAAAACTCCTTCTTGAATGATTACCTTTGCGAGGACGTTGTGTAATCAAAAGGGTTTATGAATCCAAGTTATCTTTAGAAAATGTGCAAGCTGTAAAATCCAAGTGGATTAGAGCATGCATCTACGAGCTGGAATCTTAAGTTTAAATCAACAATTTGATTTTGATTGAAACAAAGAGATCTCCTGAGTACACCTTAAAGCTAGTCGGAGCATTATGTTTTGTCTTTCTTATATCTTATATGTTGTCAACATATTGGAAATAATATTTCACCTAAGCTAGATTTTAATCCTTAGTTTGGAATAATATTTCTATCGATAAATATAAGAAATAAAACATGTAACCTTGGAGCATAAGTTTACTAAGATAAACATACGCGATTAATAAGTCTAACACAACATGACACATCATTGAGCAAGACTCAAGTTCTATCTCACCTGATGAGTTAAACACATATTTGAAAACGTTTGGTTCAGCTAAAGGTTTCATTATGTATGTCATGTATTAGACTAATTGTAGCACTTGCATGAATGCAAGATGAACCTACAACCATAGTAACTAAGTGAAAGTCATTAGACTACTATTGAAAGAACATTCTAAAAGGCCTTTTAAGGACTAAAGACATGTTCATTGTTTACGGATTTTAATAAAGAGATTAGTGTTGAGCTTATACACTAATGCTTAATTTGATTGAGATATTCTCAATCCTAGTCATAGCAGGATTTTCATCATAAATGATAATACTGTTGACTAGACATGCTTGATTGAAAGCATTGTTGCACTATTCATTAAAGAATAAGAATAATTTACTGTATTTGAAGCTGTTAAGAAGACTGTCTCATATAGGTGGTTTTGCTTGCTTTAAACAACCTATGTAATTTGTTATGGCAATGCTATTATTATTAGCACTTGAACGCACATATACAAAATGACAATCATCGTATTATTCAAAACCTTCACTACTTGTGAGTTTTGAAACAAGTGTTCTCAAAAGTCACTCAGATGACAACTAACTTGGTACTTTTTACAAAGTTAATGTCTTGTACCAAACATGTTTATCATGCTAGGAACATTGAACTTTGACCTGCTAGTAGTCTCATGTATATCTATTTTTAGTATTTGGATAAAGGAACATTAAGCAGTTGTATTAAACAATGAATTGATATACCTGTATGATCGTCTTCATTTATACAACTGTGTTCTATATTAGCATGTTAATTCCATGAATAATTTATTTATTCTAAATTGTCCATTATCAGTTAATGATATGGGAGCATCATTGAATTAAGGCAAATGTAAGTGTTTTGGTCATATTCATATAGTATGAATATTAAAGGGTGACACCGCCAAACTCATATGTTGTTCATAAGATATACTCATCCTTAGACTTAATATGCAAGTAGGTTTTGTGTGTGTGGAATATCAATCTTAGATATGGTTCAACGCTGACTTGTTAAAGGCTGCTATAAAGGCCATTTTCAGGAGGGATGTGAAACACATAACAGACACGTGCAGTCAAAATAGGATTTGTTACTCTACATGTTATCGAGAAAGATACTACTGGGCCCCTCGATGAGTTGAACAGATGTATGTGTGGCCGCACCCAAATGTAATTAAGATGACACTTGATTAATTTGGTAATCTGGCTTAATGTCTATATCGAGAAACATAATTGTTAAACATAAGGATGACTTATGATCCATGTCAAAATGTTCAACATAGTATCTGTTGCAAAAGGATGATTGATATCTAAACCATTGAAAATAATATGTTTAAAAACTATCCTCATATGTTTCTAGGGGCATTGGCGTGTTGCTAGACGCTAACCTTTGCTTGTATAATTACTTGATTATTATGACGTGCGCAAGTGGGAGCTGTTGAAGTATGCTCATGTCATAATAAATAATTATATGGCTAGACACATGTGAGCCTATGGGGTCACACACATATACACTGAGGTACTACTTTATATATCATGTTTATTGTATTTACGGTATATAAATAACCTACGTAACTCTGGATCAATATTGGGATTCTAATAACTAAGTAGTGTAATTAATTTATTGG
>BQNB010046824.1:32500-38675 GCA_026074375.1 Tanacetum coccineum
AAAAACGGACTTAAAATGCCAAATATATGCTTGTTTTGAGTTTGGTGGGGGAGAGAGGGGTGGTGGGTTGTGGTTGGGGTGGGGGATGGGTTTGGGCGTGGGGGGTATAGGACTAAGGATAGTTGTGTTTGGGGGGGGGTTTGTGGACTATGGGGTTGGTGGGGGGGGGTTGGGCGGTGGGGGGGGGGGGCGATGGTTGGTTTGGGGAGGTTAAAGTGTCTAAATGTATTGTGCAGGAACTAAAACCAAGAAAAGGACGAAAAAACAAAGCCAAAACGACAAATCCGGACTCGAAATGAAAAGACGTGAAAAACCAAGTCAATCAAAGCCGGAAATCAATCAAGTCCAAAAAGGTCAACAGAATAGGTCATACTGGTCAAGTCAAAGTCAACCCCGGGCAAAGTCAAAGAAATATAAGTTTAGGGACGAAGTTTCCAATCCCATAAACATATTTTTTATAAGAAGAAAAAGAGCAAAGGAAAAGAGAAGGGCTTATTTTGTAATTTGTTCAAAGTATACAATAGGTGGGCAAAACTCAACCCCCTAACTTTGTACACACTAACGGACAGAAACGGCAAAATTTAAATAACTCTTGGGGACTTGTTTTGCCAAGTCCCCAAAGTTATATAACCACAAGGACCAACTGTGTAATGAAAGTATTAACCATTAGGGGCCATTTTTGCCAAATGGTGAAACACACACTCTGTTACAACCCCAAACCACTTTTCCCGCTTTCTTTTTCCCCCCAAAAACACTCACGGGTGTTTACACCCGTTTTTACCCCACGAACCTTCACCACCTCCATGGATATTCATCTTCCCCCTCCTCCACTACCTTTCCCAGCCACAAAGTTGCCAACTTGGCAATCCCACACCCCCCAAGACCAAATTCGACGACTAGGATTGATTTTAAAGATTGAAGGGCCAAGATTAAAGGTTTAACACTCTCACAAAACAAACACACCTGTGTTTGTGTGTCTACAAACAAGCACAACAAGAAGATAAAGAAAAAGAAGACCTAGCTTTAGTTTTCGGCTATAAATAGCCTTGTAAGCCATTGTGGCAAACATTCCATTTTTATTCCAGCTTATTCAGTTTTAATTCAGTTTTTAATTAAGTTTTTATTGTAGTTTAAAGTATTTTTAAGTTAATGTCTTTTATGCAATTGTAATTTTCAGTTTTAATGAAAAATTAAGCCATTTTTACTTCATAAGCTCTCAATAAGCTAATTTGAGCTTATTCTTGTTAATAAGCAAATACATTTAATAATTACCTGTTAAATGTTCTTAAGTACTGTTTTAAGTTGAATTTATTTCATAAATGCTCATTTGATTGTGAAATTGGAAGCTTTTGAAGTAATAAGCTCCCAAGAGCTTATTGAGCTTTTGACTCAGGTTTAGAGGCTTTGGGAGCCATTAGGACAGGTTTTCTAGGCCACTCACTCAGAAAGAGTGGCCTTGTGGCTGAAAAACTTCAAAAACCAAGGTTCCATATCGAAATTCTTCATTTCGAGCTTAATTTTTTAGCTTAAAACCTTTTAGCTTATTTGCTTCACTCTTTGTACCAATTAGTTTAATTGTTATTTTGGCCGTTGTGACTTTTTAATTGCATATAATTGTGTAAATTAGCTTACTCACAAAAAACTGACATAAGTTTTAGTATAACGTAGTAGAGAAAACTAGCTTATATTTTCCTTAAATAACTAGATTTTATAGTTTTTAAATATTAGCTTAAATAGGTGCAAAATAAATAGATAGTAGATAAGAAAAGTTTTCAAAAGTTTAGCTTAAAAATGGATTTATAACCAACTTTGTTGACTATTTTTTGAGATAAAGGGTGTTTGGCAAAAGGCTAAAATTAGGGTCAAAAAGGTTTGCATGGTTTATGGATACATTTGGTCAATTAAGCACAATTATTAAGTCACTCATACGCTTTATTTTTAAACATTTTTATTTGGAAAATTGTTTTTTAAAGATATAGGAACCTTTTTCAAAACTGTGAAGTTTTTTTTTAGTAACCCACAAGTGCTTATTTGATTAAGCACTTGTGGTTGTGAGTTTATTAAGCATAAAAAAGTGATGTTTTTAGTGTGTCTAAAAAGGGCTGTCATGAGCCTATGATTCTTTTCGACTTATAAGTCAAAAACCACAAGCTTTTTTTTTTTGTCACAGTTTTAAAAAACCAAAAAGCCCTTTTTCATTCACAAAAAAACAATAAAATTAATTTTTCAAAAAGCTCAAAATTGGTGCACAAGCCCTTTGCCTAAAGCACTCAATCTGTTTGAGCTATTTGTGATTTTAAGCCTTATTTGACAGCCTATTTTAAGCTGTCAAATAAGCTCTAAATCACAAATAAGCTCAAACATATTGATGCTATAGCAAAAGGGTCTTGTGACCAATTTTGAGCTTTTGAAAATTAATTTTACTTGCTTATTTTTGTGAATGAAAAAGGGCTTTTGGTTTTTTACAAACTGTGACAAAAAAAAAGCTTGGTGGTTTTGACTTATAAAGTCAAAAGAACAAAGGCTCTTGACAGCCTTTTTAGACACACAAAACACACCTTTTTTAATGCTTAAACTCAAACCACAAGTGCTTAATCAAATAAGCACTTGTGGGTTACTAAAAAAAACTTCACAGTTTTGAAAAAGGTTCCTATATCTTTAAAAAACAATTTTCCAACTAAAAATGTTTTAAAAACAGCTTAAGAGTGACTTAAAACTTGTGCTTAAATTGACCAAGTAACCATAACCCATGCCAAAACCCTTTTTGACCCGTTTTAGCCTTGTGCCAAACACCCCTTTATCTCAAAACTGTCAAACCAAAGTGGTTATAAAATCCATTTTTAAGCTAAAACTTTGAAAACTTTTTATCTACTTCTATTTATTTTGACCTATTTAAGCTATTTTAAAACTAAAAATCCTAGCTTATTAAGAAAAATAAGCTAGTTTCTCTACTAGCTTATACTAACACTTATGACAGTTTTTGAGAGATAAGCTAATTTAACACAAAAATATGCAATAAAAAGTCACAACAGCCAAATAACAACTTAAACTAATGTGTTTACAAAGATTGAGAGCAAATAAGCTAAAGGTTTAAGCTAAAAATTAAGCTAAATGAGAATTTAGATATGAACCCTTGGATTTTTGAAGTTTCAGCACCAAGGCCACTCTTTCTGAGTGAGTGGCCTAGAAAACCTGTCCTAATGGCTCCCAAAGCCTCTAAACCTGAGCTTAAAAGCTCAATAAGCTCTTGGGAGCTTATTACTTCAAATAGCTTCCAAAATACAATCAAATAAGCATTTATGAAATAAGTTCAACTTAAAACAGTACTTAAGAACATTTAACAGGTATTAAACTGAATTTGAGCTTATTAACAAGAATAAGCTCAAATTAGCTTATTGAGAGCTTACGAAGTAAAAATGGCTTAATTTTTCATTAAAACTAAAAATTACAATTGCATAAAAGACATTAACTTAAAAATACTTTAAACTACAATAAAAACTTAATTAAAAACTGAATTAAAACTGAATAAGCTGGAATAAAAAAAATGGAATGTTTGCCACAATGGCTTACAAGGCTATTTATAGAGCCGTAAACACTAAAAGCCTAGGTCCTTCATTTTCTATCTCCATGTTGTGCTTAGAGTTTGTAATACACCAACACAGGTGTGTTTGTTTTGTGAGAGTGTTAAACCTTAATCTTGGCCCTTCAATCTTTAAATCATCCTAGTCGTCGAATTTGGTACTTGGGGGGTGTGGGATTGCAAGTTGGCAACTTTGTGGCTGGGAAGGTATGGAGAGGGGGAAGATGAATTCCATGGAGGGTGGTGAAGGTTCGTGGGGTAAAAACGGGTATACACACCCGTGATTGTTTTTGGGGGGAAAAAGAAAGCGGGAAAAGTTGTTTGGGAGTTGTAACAAGTGTGTGTTCACCATTGCTAAAATGGCCCCTAATGGTTAATACTTTCATTACACAGTTGGTCCTTGTGGTTAAATAACTTTTGGGGACTTGGCAAAACAAGTCCCCAAGAGTTATTTAACTCTTTGCACGTTTCGTCCTTAGTGTGTACAAGTTAGGGGGGTTGGCAGTTTTGCCCCCCTACTTGTTACTTTGAACAAATTACAAAATAAGCCCTTCTCTTTTCTTTTCCTCTTTTCTTCTTATAAAAATAAGTTTAGGTATTGCAACCTTCAGTCCCAAAACTTATATTTCCTTTGACTTTGCCCCCGGGGTTGACTTTGCTTTGACCAGTTTGACTTTTTCTTTTGACTATTTGACTTATTGACTTTCCGGCTTTGATTTGACTTTGTTTTTCACCGTCTTTTCCATTCGAGTCCGGAATAGTCGTTATGCTTTGGTTCGCCCTAATATAGTGCTCCAGCTGGTAGGCCCTTTAAGTACGTTAGTGATTTGGGAGTTATGACTCCGGGTTTATTATTGGATGTTGAGATATGACTAGCGGGGATGCTATGTCTTGGATTGTTAGCATATATTCACTGTCATATAGCACTATTGTCCGCTGTTGAAATATTGGCACAAATTTTGGGTTTAAGGTCAAACCTACGAGCTCACCAACATTATTATTGACGTTTTCGAGTATCATTTTCAGGTGAAGTAAAAGAAGAGTAGTTTGGTGATTGTGATAGCAGACTTAGAAGTATCCCGTGTGGATTTTCATTTGAAGTCTTGCTTGCTTGTTTTTTGAATCTGGTTTTTAGATGTTTTGGATTAAGTTTGGATTACGGTCCCCTGTGTGGGCAGTTGAATAATTGTAAGAGATTAGGGATTTTAGTTGCGATTTGGGACATCACTTGAGTTTGTTCAAGGTTGATAGTCTTCGTAGCACTTGGAGTTTATGCAATGTAGTTTTCTCTATTTTTGTATCTTGTGTTATGATTGATCATTATGTTGCATTCCCGAGTTTCCGCCTTAGTCGGGGTGTGACAGATTGGTTATCAGAGCCAAGGTTATAGAGAACTAGGTGGATTGGCCTAGACTATAACCTAAGATCTGTCGTCTAGTTGCGTATAGGATCTATGTGCGTGGTGTTCCGCTTTTGTGTGCCTTTGTGTGTTCGCGGTTTAGTGCCTTAGTTATGTCAGTCATTGAAATGGGTGGGCTCAATATTGAATATGAATGGGAAAGGATGCGAATATAAGTACGGTGGCCAACGTAGTTATAAGCGTATCACAACTCACTCATACTTAGTAATGTTGTTCACACAAATCGATGTTGACACCGTAGGGTGGTGTTATGTGTATATCTATATATATAGTAAGATATTATATATATATATATATATATATATATATATATATATATATATATCTATATATATATAGATGATTTATATATCGGTACATATAGTAAAATATTCTATATATATTAGTCTTCCCACTTACCTAACGTTGCTCATGTTTTCCCTCGTATAGATAATGCCGTCATAGATGAGGACCCGAAGTGTTGGCTGGCCTGCTGCCGAATCACTAGGAGGGGGAACGGGTGAACGGGTTGGTAGAGGTGGAAGGGGTAGAAGACCTAGGGAAGGTAATGATGAGCGTGTTGAGGATTTGAATGGTCAAGGAAATAACTAGGGTTTGGGAGCTAATGGGGATGTAGAGGGAGTCAATGGGAATGTAGAGGGAGCCAATGGGGGTGCACCCGACTTCTCGATGATATTGCAGAACCTCTTACCCGCCATGCTAGCTCAGGTTAGTAACCGAGGAAATATTGGAAATCAAAATGGTAATGTGGTTAATGAGAACGTTCAGGAGAACGTGGGGAATGTATTAGTAAATGGCAACCGGGTAGGTTGTTCATATAAGGAGTTCTTAGCTTGTAACCCTAAGGAATATAATGCTAAGGGAGGTGTTGTAGTTCTTACTCGTTAGATTAAGAAAATATAGAACGTACAAGATATGAGTGGTTGTAGTAATGACCAAAAAGTTAAATATACTGCTGGTTCATTTGTGGGTAAGGCTTTAACGTGGTGGAACTCTCAAATCCGCACGCTAAGCCGGGAAGTTGCTGTTAGTATGTCATGGAATAACTTTAAGTTTATGATGATATAAGAGTTTTGTCCTAGTCATGAGATGCAAAAGTTGGAATCTGAGTTGTGGAATCACGCCATAGTCGGGGTTGGCCGTACTGCATATACTGATAGGTTTCATGAGTTGGC
>BQNB010046825.1:1072-30745 GCA_026074375.1 Tanacetum coccineum
GCATTCCTAGAAAACTACCTCCAGCAGAAAAAATGCATCAAAGATCCGGTCAAAATTCACAACATCAAGCAGAGAGAGGGGGAATCCACAGAAGAGTTCGTACGGAGGTACAAGCTCGAATGCAGGGACGTAAAGGGAGCTCTGGAATGCATGAAAATCTCTGGATTTATGCACGGAATTACTAACCCCGAGCTAATCAAATGATTGCATGTCAAAATCCTTAGGTCGGTAGATGAAATGATGAGGGTAACCACGACATTCCTCAGAGGGGAGGTAGCGGCGTCCAATCACGAATGGAAGAAGTTATTTCTGTCATGGAAACAACAAAAAGCCGGACTAAAGCAAAACTTCAAGAAGGGAAACTTCCGGAACCAACAAAGGACGGAACGAAAGCAAGACAGATTCACCCTTCTCACAAAGACACCCAAAGAAATCCTAGCTCTGGACAAAGGAAAGTTCAAACCCCCTCCGTCAATGACAACCCCAGTAGAAAAAAGAAATGCTAGCAAATTTTGTGAGTTTCATGAGGAAGTAAGACATACCACTGATGAGTGTATGCACCTAAAAAGACAAATAGAAAAGATGCTAATGGTGTTTGAGATTCGGGTTAGTGTTGTACTACATGCATGACAAGGATGGGTGTGACAGATTGTGTAATGAATATTAAATACTATCATGCATTTGTTGTTTTAATTTGGACAATTAGATTTCTTCTTATATGTACCATGTTGAATGGCATCAAGTTACAAGTATCATATACCCGTTGAAAGGAAAGAGTGTTTTGATGTACTCATATCTTATATGGCTATAATATTTTAATAGGCTATAAGCCACATTTGTTGATTTGGCTCAACCATCAAAAGGTGGGTTCCAACCTGCACTAACAACAAAAACCTTATTCTTCATGTAGTGCATTTGTTTAGTTGTAGGTTTGCATTAAGTTCAAATTAGAATTGTAACTCAAATACCTTATTTTTTTCTTTAATCAGTACAAACTTTGTTACCTTTATCTTTTATAGTCATAATGGTTTAGGGACCAGATCCGTAGTTTAAGTGCCAAATTCAGACCACTAGATGAATTTTATAAATGGTCTTCCATATAACACACGGGTCTATCAAAACATGTTAATACTTTTATAAAGTACTTTATTATTATATGTCAAAATGGTTGACAATATAAAGTATTACAACAATGCTAATAACTATACTTTTTTTATTATAAAGATGTTTAGTTTTCATTCCAGTTGATCTAAACACATTTAAGTTCTTTTAGCAACCCGTTAATATCAAGTTAAAAAATTTACTAACACATATAAAATGAGACATAACAATACATATGTAAAAGTCCTCCTTTTGACTTTCTGGCTTATCTTCGTGAATCTCGGACATACATATGTCATGATAAGAATGAGGCATGCAATATGGATAAGGACTCAACATCATCAAGTTCATAAAGTATAGGTCATGCACGCACACTTAGTATATTACTCTTACTAATTTGTACTTTGTGTCACTCTATTGATGTTTAGTTTACTTTATTCTTAAATTCATGAAGCGTGTTAACCATGCTGCTATAGAAATGCATTTACACGCATATAATAGTACTTTGATGCCTATTGTTGAGCAGAGGTCCAACGCTCATTATACCTCTATTAAGAGTGCCAAGGTTGTAACTGATAGGCTTACAGGACGCACAAAAGGTTATGGTTTTGTGAAATTTGGAGATGAGAGTGAGAAAATACGTGCCATGACCGAAATGAATGCAAGATTGGGCTCAACCAGATCAATGAGGATTGGACCAGCTGCTAACAAAAAGAGTGTGGGAACTCAACCATATGCAAAAGTTACACGTTTCTCTCAAAGCAGATCATCAAGAGGCTCTATTTTATAAGGGTCTAGCAATGATTATAGCAGAATTTGTTACCCTATTGAGGATGGCCTCCCTAGGTCAGTGTTGAATTTAATGTCATTAAATTACCCTATTTGAAGTTTCTTACATCAATTATTCCCTGCTTTTCAATGTTTTTGTCGTCACATCTTTTATCGCCATATTAGTATTAAATTGTGCTTGCAGGTGGTTTATGAGAAATTTATACGTACAAGCAAACTGGGCAATTTGAGGGCTATGGCTTCATTGACTTTGTTAAACGTGTTGCTGCAGAAAGGCATTTACAGGCATGTTATAGTACTTTGATGCCGAATGTTGACCATGTTTTCAGGCTAAATTGGGCTACATTTGGTGATGGTGAATAGAAACAAGACGATTCACGTGATTACACTGTGTTTGTTGGGGTCTGGCAGATGATGTTACGGATTATACATTCATGAGACATTTAGCTCTCATTATACCTCTTTTAAGGGTGCCAAGGTTGTAGCTGTTCGATGTTGTTTAATCATTTCACAAAAAATAACATTCAGTAATGATATACAAAAGTTTATTTAGTTGTAAGGTTAGATATAATTTTTGTTCATGTTATTACTTATTGTTTAAGAGTTTAGTAACATTTCTACTTTGACTATTTAAATCATATGTTCAAACTTTTTATAAGCCACTTGTGATTTATCACGGGTTTATAAGCTAGTATATATATTAAAAGAAAATATATTTGGTTAAAATTTTAAAAATATAAGTAATCTTGTTAGATTATACGGTATAGTGTTTATATTTATAAAAAAGCAATACAATCAATTAACTATTATGCACCGTCCTAGCTATGCACGGGTATTCGTCTAACGTAACAAAATACGCTCTACATCAGTTGTTTGTTTAAAGACTTTAAACTTTAGCATGAGCAGTTTTTACTTTTATTAACGCTTAGTTGAGTATATAAAATAAGAAGTTGTGTTTTGAAAGGCCGCTTTTAAGCCTTGAAACATCAAAAGATAATTTTCTAGACGATGATCAAAGTAACATTTTTAACGTGTTTATCGTGAGTAAAAAGTTTGTGCCACACCCATCTCTGAAACTATGCGATACGTAAACGCAGTTACAACCAAGGTTTTAAATAGCATGAGGCGTGGCGTGGCGGCATGATCAAGCCTCACGCCTTAGCGGCTAAGGCGAAGCCTTTGCGTTTTTAAGGCGTGGCTTAAGGCGGCACAAAATATGAAATATTTATATCTTATTTTATATATACCTAGTTTACTTAAACCGTTCTACATAATAAATAAAGTTAAGAAACTATCCATACATGTAATATTCTTTCTTTTATATAAAAAATAACATTTTCATAGTTGAATCTAAAAAACTCACCACGCCTCACGCCTTTGCCCATCTTATCGCGCCTTTTCACGCCTCATTTCATGCCTCATCTCACGCCACGCCCATAGTCGACGTCTTGGTCCATTTCGTAACGCGGAGACCACGCCTCACGCCTTAGCGCCGCAAAGGCGTGCCTTTTAGAACACTGGTTACAACTAACTTCCAAACTAATCATATTTCTGAAAAATCTAAGCTCGATAACTATAAACAGTCTATCATCTAAAATTGATACACACACATATTGATATCAAAGTTATACCAGATCTAAGTATGGTATCGAAAACTTTAAACGCATGTTCCTCGGTAAGTGGTTTGGTCTGTTTCGGTCTAGTACAAACCCTAGTCTAAGCCTCTAACACAATCTGGTTAGCTTTCCTATAACTAACACTCCTAAATGTGGTAGATAAAGTAGGATTACGTCCATCTGATTCATTAAGTCCGCCATACTGATCAGTTGAACTGATGATGATGAGGATGATTTAATAGTTGGTAATACTAGACGTTTTTGTTGTCTAACTGATATAAAATTATGTGGATTATTTCGATTGTGTTGATTAATTAATGGTGTTATGTTAGGGATGATTGTGTTGTTAAATAGTGATTTCATTTTGATTTTGGGGGAAATTAGTTGTTTGTTTATTACATGGATATATCAAGGTTGGGTTGACTTGAAATGAAATGAAGTTGAATAAAATGATTTCGCGGATATCGAACTGATCAAAACCGAACCGATTATTTAGGGTCCGTTTGGTTTGTAGATGGGTTTTAAGATTAAGATTTGAATTAGGATTTGAATTTGAGTTTAGATTTGGATTTGGATTTGATAAAATTAAATGAAGAGAGATGAAATATAATATTATATGTTAAATATGTGTTTTAGAATTTTATTTATAACAAAAATAATAGATAACATTGCTAGAGACAAAACTTGGGCCTACAGAATTGTAAAAATTAGGTACCTTATAAGGATTTGTAAAATGTGGGGCCACTAGGTTTGATGGTTAATTTCTATACCCAACTATCAAAACAAACGATTCTTTAGATCCTTAAACCCAAATCTGAAAGCAAAAGGGCCAAACCAAACGGGCCCTTATAGTTTTCGGTTTCGGTTATGTCGGTTCGGTTTAAAACTAAGAAACACATGCCTAAACTATATATTCGGTTTGGTTTTTGTCGTTTTAGTTCGGGTTTATCGGTAAACTTCAGTTCGGTTTCGGTTCATGTTTTTCCTCAAACTCGGTATTCGGTTCGGTTCGGTTTTGAACCGATGCTCACCCTATGGGGCAATGTTTAAAACCCTTTTTTTAATAGACTCGACTTAATCATCGGGTCATCGATTCAACCGATTAAACCGTCAGGTCAAACCGGAACCTGATTCCTCCTCCAAGGGTTGTAGGGTCCAGAGGTTTGGTCATCAATGAACCAGAGGCCGAAATTTTCTACTACAATGAGAATTTTGATTTGGTCTTTCAAAGAGAAACAAAATTTCACTACATTGTCTAGTTGTAACTTCGACAGTAACATTACCTTTTGCAGAGTTGTGGGCTAGAATGGAACAAGAACTATAAGACGATAGTAAGTGGGCATGGCCATAGCACAAATGCTGGATAATGTGTTTTTATGGAAGCATCCGTCAATCGTTAAAGTGAGTGATATGAAGAGTCGTGTGTCGCGAGTCTTGCATTTGTCTTAGGAACCCAAAGCGATTACCCTTTTGGATAGCAATGAGTCGGCGCAAGTGAACCTCCGTGGCCAATAGGGGATTGATTTTCTCCTCAGGGTTCGAACCCAAAACCTTTAGACACTTTCGTCCTAAGAGGCTAAGCCCTTACCGCTGGATCACCTCCATTGATTATAAAATTATAAAACACGTGCAATGAAGTATATGCGTACGTATAACGTTTACCAATCTGATTTGGCAAAACAAATTTCTTTTAGTTTTCACTAAATATGGAAATAATGAAGAAAAAATAATAATTAGGCATATATTTAGAAAAGGAAAATAATAATTAAGAACAAATATTACTTGATAAGGAACGACTAAGCTTTTAAAAATGTCAACATTCCCAATTGGGTTTTCCTTTTATATAGTTCCACTAGTTTAGCATAAGGCAAGTCGCTCCTCGCGAACAACCCCGTACTTACAAAGTCCTAGCTATACACGAGTGGGTACACTGCTCGTAATTTTTATTCCAGTTTCTAATGTAATTTTAAGACTATATTTAATAAATCATAATTTAAATATAAATAAATTTATTGAAGAGAAACAAGGCGAATGAGAACAAAAAAGAAAAAAAAAGAAAAGAAAAGAAAAAAGAGAAGAGGAGGAGATTCGAACTCGGGGTTAAATGAAAAAAAGTAAAAACCCAAACACATAATAACCCAGACGGGCTATTACTGTTTGAGCTGATAAGTTTACAAAATCAATTTACATATATACTAGTACACTCAGTACACACCACACAGGCGAAAGTGAAATGGGTACGGTAATCAACCAAATAATTTCTACACAAAGTTACGATTAAATTCCATGTTTACAAATACGTTTTCTCAACCTAAGACCTAAAGTGATTAAACTGAGTTGCGTGTATGATATGATGGGTGTAAGTTAGTGATCGCACCAGAGTTTGTTTGTAACTGATTCTCGGATACACGCATCAAGTATTCAATTTTTAATCTAGTTGATGAACTAGCAATGGCTACGCGTGGTCAAACGAGTTTACTATTTGATCCTGATTTTCCTCTTGTTAGAATTGTTGTTGTCCATTAAGATCTATTTTGCTCAATTATTTTATACTTGATAACTGCCTCAGCCTGTGCCAGGTTATCCCCGAGCTACACCAAAGAGTTAGAAGATAAACATGGATGTGGAAATTCATAGGCCTCCTTTTGGTGTTGATTCGGAGTTGGGAAGAGGGTTGATTTTGGGGTATGAGCTACTTTCCCATCTAGCTAGCACTAAATTGCAGATTTGACAAATTTCTTTCATTTGTGCTTCTTAGTGATTGCATCAGAACTATTGTTGCGCCACTTTTGGACTATATGGTTCACGGAGAACAGATACACCTTTTGGGAGCTTCCAGTCCATTGTAGCAAACGGGTGATCTTTGCGCCTATTCTTAGAACGGTGGTCAAATTTGAGGCCATCCCTATGATAATTATAGAAGTGAACTGCTGAAGCTAACAGGAAATGAGGAAACAACTAACTATCAGATGTTCATTGCTTGTGTGGCTCAAGGCTTAAAGGTTATAAACTGCTCTACATATACCCATGGACACATTATAAGTGCAACTTCTCTTTTTTGTCTTCTTGCTTTAACATATTACTCAATAGTTTAGTGCATAAACTCTTTCGTTTTGGTCATACAATGTTAGCAGTATCTGCTATGTTTTATTAAGTATCGGATAATCAATTGGTGCAAATATAGTCTTTTTATATGCTTTCACCTGATTGAAGTTTGTATCCATGTGAATAAATAAGACTATCACGTCTCTTAAGTTTCGAGGCGCGCGCTCTCTCTCGAAAGGTGCCAAACAGTCGTTTTGGTTTACCCTTAGATTCTTGAATTTGATGCCGATTTTCTTATATTTCTTATATCAATTACAACGGAATTCAACACAAAAATAAATAGCCTATCAAACAACTGGAAATCAGACCAGAGATATTGGTAGACCAAAAGCTAGAAATAAAGAGAAGATAATGGTCCAGCAACAACACTACAAAGAGGATAATAAGAGACGCCAGAAAATACGGAAGAATATGGACTAAATATAAAATAAATCACTATACTCCCCCTCAAGATGGAGCATGTAAGTCTTTTATTGCCCAATCTTGCCTTAGCTAAAGAATGGAGTTGTTGTGTGCCAAGACCTTCGTGAGCTAAATCTGCAAGACTGAAGTTTGCCTGTCAATGGCCTTTGGTTGAAATTTCTATTAGGTTCAACTAGCTCACGAACGAAAAAACAATCCATTTTCTACCCGTGCTTTGTTCGTTCATGGGATAGGCCCAGGGTTGTTCATGCAATGTGTCGAGCAGCTTGATTATCACAAAATACAAAGGCGTGGGTGTCGTTGATGTCAACCTCGTAGGTCATTTGAGTAACCACCTCACCCGTAAGAATTTCCACCAACAGTAGAAGCCATTGCCTCGGTACTCTGCCCTCCGCTGAAGATCGAGTCACCAACGACTGTTTCTTTGTTCTCACCAAGAAATAGGACCACCACCCAAAATAAGTAAAATACCCGTTCTTGAACGTCTTGTAAAGCGACATCCAAGCCATCAGAATCACAATATGCCAGTCAATTTAAGATGGTCAGTCACGATGGAAGAAGAATGCCTTGTCCTGGTGCTTCCATTTAGGTATCTTAGAAACCGTTTTGCACCTCTGTATGATTCTGTCTTGGATCTGCTACGAGTTGATCTTAAAACATTGACCGCGTATGTAACTATCGGGTCTGGTAGCTTGACATAATACAATAACCGACACCACTAGTCTTGATATTGGGTTGCCATCTTCTCGAGCTTCCTTCTCACCTTTGCATGTTTGGTCCCTTGTTCTAAAAGGGAAAAGCAGTTGGCCGACAAACGTGCCTTTACTCCTTTTGAACAGGACACAAACTTCGCACAACAGGTTTATCTTCCTCACACTCTTACTAAATCCCCCCAAACACTGCCACCACACCTCTACTCTTTACTTTAAGTCAAAGCGCATGTACCTCCAGGAGATCCGCTGTGTCGCACGTCACACACAGCGCCCTCACTCTCACATACCCCCCCCGCGCCCCCCGCGCCTGCCCCTCATTTCTCCACGTCTCGCGCCCCCCCCCCTCCCCCCCCCCTATACCCCCCAACACCATCAGAAGTTTTTGACATTTCAATACCAAGAAAATATTTCAGCCTGACCAAGATCTTTGTTACTAAACTCATCGTCAAGCTGCCGCTGCTTCTTTATCTGATGAATTTTTTTGGTGTTGTTTCCAACGATGATAACATCATCCACATAAATAAGAATGGCAACATAAATTTCTTCCTTTTGATATGTGAACAAGGAATAGTCTGCCTTCGATTGTTTAAAATTTAATGTGAGAAGAAAACTTGTGATATTATGGTACCAATTTCTTGAAGCTTGTTTGAGTCCGTATAGAGACTTACGAAGGCGACACACTCTAGTTTCGCCTTCCTTTAAGAAACCTTGCGGAATTTTCATGTAGACTTCTTCCTCCAGATCACCATGCAAAAAAGCATTATTAACGTCTAGTTGATGTATAATCCAATCTTTCTTTGTTGCCACAGCCAATAATGTTCGAACAGTGACAAGTTTAACAACTGGAGCGAAAGTTTCGTGATAGTCCACCCCTTCCATTTGTGTGAAGCCTTTTGCAACGAGTCTTGCCTTGTACCTTTCAACCTCTCCATTGGATTTGTATTTTATCTTATAGACCCATTTTGATCTATAAACTCGTTTTACCATTTGCAATTTCCCCAACTTCCATGTTTTATTTTTTTCAAGAGCTTTTATTTCTTGTTGCATGGCTTCCCGCCACCTCTCATCCTGAGCAAAACAACTTGGCAAACATTCCAATATCAAAGGGTGGTCCCACTAGTGTTGTAATCTATGATATCCATGCCTTGCAGGTTGGTGCTGTTACTTTGTGTTCCATTATCCACGGAGCCTTTTATATTCCATTCAAACTTCATCTCTGCTCTTTTATCCTCAGTTTCAGTTGTATCCTTGTTGGGTATAAGACGTGTTGTAGAAATTAACATTTTCCTATACGTGGGCGTCTGCAGGAAAGATTCTACTTTGATGATAATGTATTACCTTGTTTTGAGAGTGGGATTCCTTTGCTTAAAAGTAGGCTTCAACAGCTGCCCGACTCTGATAATGTAATGTTCTTCTTGACAAACTATTTGTTTCACTGGTTGCATGCTAGTCTTTCTGCTTCACATTGAAGCTTGACAATATGACGTTTTCATAATAAGACTCTTGTTTTCTTTTTCAACACCATGGAAAAAAAAGATATCCATTGCTTTTCCAGATGCTGGTGCTTGGAAACGGTTTCACAAGCAGCTTCAGCATTTTCCAATGGTAAGTGAATTGAACTTCATTTCTATTTTAACTTCGTTGGGTTTCTTAGCTTCGTAATACTCCATATCTTTCTCCTAGTTGTTACTCATGTCATGTGGTGTCTCATGTTGAGAAGTTGAACCTTATTTACAGAATACTCGAGGTGTGTTCGTTGTTTGATTTTTTTGGCAAATGATCATTTTTTGAAACAAACACGATGTCACTCACTTTCGGCTTATTCACACTTCTCTATAGTTATTAGAGACGGAAAAATGGGCAGATCCGGTTAAGGGTCAAACTGGTGTCGGTACAATGGGTATTCTGTATCGGTCATAATGGGTCGGTTTGGGTTGATGTGGAACTTGTTTTTATCCAATATGATTACCCTACATATATTATTTAAAAAAAAGTGGAATTATTGATTACCCAACATATATTACTTCAAAAACAGTGAAATTATTGATTTAGGAGGTTTTGAGCATTAAAAGACAATATGGATGACTTTTGACCTGTTTTGATTGTTTCCTTTTGGTATTTCTTTTGAATTCGCACCTTGACCCTTCTAGAGATAAGACAAAACCTGAAGAGTTAAGATTGCCACATATAATAATTATCATATTCATAGCCACACCTCCCTCTGCCATTATTAATGTTTGATTCTTTGTTGCTCACTGATACTCGCTGGATATTGTATTTGCAGATTATTTGTGCAAAAGTTAGGGAAGGTGACCAACGAATTGTACGCATTAAAGAGGGAGATCCTAAAGGACGTCATGTTGTGATAGTTGATGACCTTGTTCAGTCAGGTGGAACTCTGATTGAATGTCAGGTGAGTACAAGATTTTTTCACAGTAATTGTGGCTTTTATGTTATCTTTTACAACGTTTTCTTATTCTTTGCCTTGTCTAGAAGAATTTGGGTTGCATGCTTTGTGTTATTTGATCTCGTTCCGTTATTAATTTTATTTTGCAAGGACGTGAAAATTAAAATATTTTGATATCAACAAGTATTCAAACCCGCGCTTCGCTGCGGCGGGTCAAGTTTATTGGTTCGAATTTGTAAATAGCGTAAAAATTAAGGTAGTTTTCGTAATTTGGTACATAGTTCAAGGGGCTATTTTGTAAATTTAAACGGCCGGGCCGGGTTTTTTTGTTTTTTATATGGGCTTATGGGTGGGCTTTAAATGGGCTAATAAGTGGGCTTGTATTAAAAATTAATTTTTGATTAAAATATTAGGACTAAATTGTGGGCTTTAAATGGGCTAATAAGTGGGCTTGTATTAAAAAATTAATTTTTGATTAAAATATTAGGACAACAATTTAGTTGTCTTTAGTATAGTAGTAATATCAAATCATCCGTTCAATAGAGAAATAAACCCAAACCAAACACGTTCCATTGCACCCCTAAATTTTTAATGCGTGTTGTTGCTTTGATTTTTGATATACGTCACATTGGCTGCTTGTAATCTCTAATGATAACCATTTGCCCCACTCATTTTCTTGCAGAAAGTGTTGGCAGAACACGGAACGACAAAAGTTAGTGCATATGTGACCCATGGCGTTTTTCCTAAAAGGTCCTGGGAGCGGTTTGCACACGATAAAGGAGGTATATTCAATTGCTTTGAGTTCCACTTCATTGTTCCTTTATATTTCCTAGCAAATCTGGCAAAAGTCAGTTAATCCGAGTCATTGTATGATCTGTTTAAGTCTATGGAATTATAAAACACATGTTCCCGTTGCTTCTATTTTGGATCCATTGAGATACAAATGGATTAACTTGAATTATGTTTTATCTTTAATGAATCAAATGAGTTATGTTAAAAGATTAAACTAAAAGGGACACGTGTCAAATGAATACACCAGCATAACCCGGACACTATTTTGGCACCGCTACATATAATATACCACAAACTACTTGTTAGTTTCACATAAAAAATCGTTTACATTGTGATAATCCTTCCATCTTATATTTTTTTTTTCAAGAAGCCCAGATAAGGGATTGACATACTTTTGGATTACAGACTCGTGTCCTCTAACAGTGAAGGAAGTGAAGAACAAACCTCCATTTGAAGTCTTGAGTCTTGCTAGTTCTATAGCAACTACCCTGCAAATATAGTGTCTTTTTCTTTGCATTTATAGAGAGATTTGGCCCCAAATTGGCCTCAGAAAAAAGAAAAAAAAATTGGCCTCAGAATTTTACATCATTCATTGTTGATTTAAGTTAATAATGTTAAACTTCTGTAAACAAACAGATGAACATGTATGCCATTTACTGAACTCTTTGAATATTGATGATGTCAAAAGAACAAATCAGTGTTTTCACTCGTATTGTTCACACTTCACAGTATCCTAACTTCTAACACTTGGTACAAAAACAAAATCCTTTACAGCGGCAACTTTACGGTATGTCTGTGTTTTAAAAAAAGAGAAGTAATACACCAGCAGTTTACAGGATCATTTGATCTTTTTGGAAATCTTAATGTAATCCATAAGTCGATTGAGGGCGTTTCCACTGTCAATGGCATCTCTAGCTCTATCAAGTGCAGTTGATACATCATCTGCACCCTCACATCCAAGTAAATGATCTGCCATCCCAGCGTTTAATACGATCCTGTCATATGCGGGGCCCTTTTCTCCACGTAAAGCAGCAAATCCCAGTTCGATGTTCTTTGAAACCTGACACTCCAAAAACAGTGTGTGATTTTAAGATACTAAATAATGGTCTAAGGCAGTGGTGGCAAAATAGGCAGATCAGTTTCTGTAAATGTCAAAACTGGTAGGGTTGGGTTGACCTCGAACATATTTTGTCCAATAAGTTCTATTTTCAATAATAATATAATCTTTTAAAAATAACACAACTTTTGACCCACACCAATTAAAGAGAACATAACCAAAATTGACACATTCATAAATAAAAGATTCAATTTGTCACCTCTGGTCCAATGTTTTGCAGAAAGATAATAACAAAACCGTGAATCTTACCGATCTATCAATTCTTGGAGTATCTGAGTGTTCGAAGCCACACTCTTTTGCATCCACTACGAAGGAAACATTTTCACGGGAAACTCCTACAAATACCAAAAAATAGAAAAATTAAACTTGCAGTAATCTTATTTATAGTATTTCCAGGAATCTTGAGCATGTAAATTATTAACACAAGCCTAATTATGCAGTTTACTGTACGCACAATCCACATCATAAGTTGGTGGGGGTGTTAAGCGAACGAAAACCAGAACAGTAGTTAACAGGAAGTCCTTTTGACGCATTTCCTGATTTTGATCTCGTCGTCATTGAAAGTGCCCCTTCTTCGCCCTACATTTTATAACTTCATCAACTTCTTGATTGAAAACGATGTGATTTTGGTTTTAGTAACAAATCCCAATATGGAACTAGGGTAAGAACATATATATGCTAATTGCTTCCCGTGTTTCAGCTATAAAATGAGATAACGACACTAGAGTACATGGGCAAAATGTTCATACCTTCACTACCAAACCAGCATGAACACCTCTTCGTCTCATGAGCATTAATAGCGGTTCTTCATAACCTTCATGATAGAATCCAGCAATAGTTGCTTCTTTACTTGTAGCCTACAAGTTATAACATATGTTTTTACAAATTCCTACTACATTATGGAAACTAAATGATTGATTTTTACGTACTACGGAGTACTGCTGAACCTTTTCGGATGTTGCCAATGCTGGTCGTTTCTTTATATGTTCCCTCATCTCAATCAATGAATATCTGCATGACCCAAGCAACCATATAGACGACATTATTGGCCAAACCTGACAAAAAAGTTATACATATTGATGGGTGAACCCAAAAATATTTAGGGTATTGGATAGTTTTGGGATAATCCCGATCATTACCTCATAGATTCTTAGTTAAATACAGTCGAAGTACCATTTACGCAATATATAGAAACTGTAGTCTAGGGACTAGTTTGTAATGTACACAAACCTGAACAGTTGTGTTTTTCGGTTTGGTGAAACCACCACCGATTTCCAACCATCACCACCAAGGGATGCATCGGTTGGAATATCTAAGTCAAAACCGAACCATCATAATGGTTCATAGCATCGGTTGGTTTAGTATAAATAGGGGATAAATGTAGCCGATTGAAAGATATCAGTTTTTACAGATTTCTCATAATAACAAATTTAGTATTTTGTGTTTGATTTCAACGATTCTGATTATACCCGTGTATAACCATCAATTGGCATCAGAGCTTTGATTAAACCAGAGTTTATCATCATTTGCTGGTTGAAACCAAACGGAGAAAAGACGATAGTGTCATCGGAATTCAAGGGGATTAGCCACCATCACCGAAGTTCGACAAAGGGGCTAATTGGAATTCATCAGATACACCGGGTGGCCAAACCTAGGTGGTTTTACCTCCACCGGTATCCAATCTATAAGTCACAAGGACTTACCTGTCACCACGATAAGGCTGACGGTTCTTTTCTTTACATGTGTAGGAGAGCGTCTCACTTTTACTTGCTTCTAGTACAAGATCCATCCATTAGTCGCTTTCCGGCCCAACCGCGTAAGGTCACCCTCGATCCTTTTTATTCCCCAACTACACATTTTGTTACTAACAAGTTGGCGCCATCCGTGCCTTGGGACGCGTGAATATAACCCGCGTTTTCTAAAATACTCACCATGAGCACTAACGAGCAAACTCCACCTAGCCAGCCCACGTCTGCCATGAGAAACACGCTGGGGAAGGAGCAAGTTCCGCAAGACCTGGTTAGGCCTATTTCTGACGAAGCTCTGCGAGAATACTGTAACAAGAATTACCATTAAATTCTACCAATCATAGCTGAAAAAGTGCAGCCAAGTAAATAAATGTTGCAGCAAGAAAGCTCAAAGCAGTTAACAGGCGTCTTTAATCTTTGAAGAAGCCTCGCGACACTCTGAGTCAGGAACGCCGAGCAGAAGAAGGAACCTTAAGGAAAGGATTAGACCTAGGCATGTTCGTAGCGTGTCCGAAAGCCCTGAGTCAAGGCACGGTCGTTCCAGATCACCAAGGAAGAAGGATCCAGAAAGGAGATCAGTGTTCAAAAGATTGGAAAAAGGTGTATTTCACAGGCCAGGAGACAAGGAGAAGAATATGTCCGCACATTCAAGAGATTCAGGGCATAGGTCATACTATAGCAGTCGCAGGGACACAGAAATCCATTACCAAAGTTCTCGCTGTAGAGAAACAGAAATTGCTTCTGAGAAATATCGTCACAAAAGAGAGTCCTCACAAAGGACGGAGGCACTATCGGAAAGTTAAGGAAGCGCAGGAGGGCATTGGAAGTCAAAACCAAAGAAGCAAAAGTTGAGTGTTGAGGATGACCTATCCCAACCATAGGTATGTGAGGAAACAGATCCCTTCACTCCCCGGATCCGTTACTTTGATTTCTCAAGAACCCAAATGTCTAGTCATATCAAAACATATGATGGAAGTGAAGACCTAAAAGATCATTTGAAAATCTTTCAAGCGGCCGCCAAGACAGAACACTGGGCAATGCCAACCTGGTGCCATATGTTCAACTCCACGCTCACTAAAAATGCCAGGGTATGGTTTAATGACCTTCCAAAAGAATCAATCGAAAGTTACGACGATTTGAGGAAAGCATTCCTAGAAAACTACCTCCAGCAGAAAAAAGCTCAAAGATTGGTTGAAATTCACAACATCAAGCAGAGAGAGGGGGAATCCACAGAAGAATTCGTACGGAGGTACAAGCTCGAATGCAGGGACGTAAAGGGAGCTCCGAAATGCATGAAAATCTCTATTTTTTTTTTCCGATTTTTATGCACGGAATTACTAACCCCGAGCTAATCAAATGATTGCATGACAAAATCCCTAGGTAGTAGATGAAATGATGAGGGTAACCATGGAATTCCTCAGAGGGGAGGTAGCGGCGTCCAATCGCCAACGGAAGAAGTCATTCCTGTCATGGAAACAACAAGAAGCCGGACTAAAGCAAAACTTCAAGAAGGGAAACTTTCGGAACCAACAAAGGACGGAACGAAAGCAAGACAGATTCACCCTTCTCACAAAGACACCCAAAGAAATCCTAGCTCTGGACAAAGGAAAGTTCAAACCCCCTCCGCCAATGACAACCCCAGTAGAAAAAAGAAATGCTAGCAAATTCTGCGAGTTTCATGGGGAAGTAGGACATACCACTGATGAGTGTATGCACCTAAAAAGACAAATAGAAGAGATGCTAAAGGCCAAAAAGCTGTCACATTTAATTAAAGAATTGAAGCAAAACAATAGAAAAGACCAGACAAAGGCAGCAAAAAAGGGGGAAACCCCAAGAAAAGACAAGTCGCTGGCAATATTAATGGTACAACCATGACAGAGGATAGCAAGACAAAGAATTACTCAAACTTTCTCTCCGGAGTCAGTAATCTCCTTTCCACCGCTAGGGGAAGAGGACGGAACAGAAGGCCCCATGATTATTGAGGCTGAAATAGGAGGACATTGCGTGCATCGCATGTATGTGGACGGAGGCTCCTCCTCAAAAATTTTGTATGAACATTGCTTTAATAGATTTCGCCCGGAGGTTAAAAATCAGATGATTCCCGCAACCACACCGTTGATCGGGATCAACGGAGAAATAATATGGCCACTATGGCAAATATAGTTGCTGGTAAAGATAGGCGATGGGGAGTACTCGACGTCTGCTTGGATGAACTTTATGGAGTAATGATCAACCTCCTCCCAACAAAGGGATTATAGAAGACCGGACCCGGGGGTGAGGAAGATCCAGGCAATCCCGCACCAAAAATGAGGAACACGAAGTTAAAATTCCTCAGTGAGTTGGCGGATAGTCACCAGACAGAGCACAGATTATCCCGCTAGAATGCTCGATGGTTTCAGAATCAGGGGTGCCGCAGCCTGTCATTAACAGAGCTGCGGAAGAAAAAATTCAGGTGGCAATCCACCCAGAATATCCAGAACAAACTGTAGCGATAAGCTCTACTCTGACGGAAGAAGGTACGAAAGGAGCTATACGGATCTGTTAAGCACGTCACCTTGATAGTGTTTGCTGAAACTGGCAGACATGACAAGGGATTTTCGCGCAAGATAGCCGAACATATATTTAAATAATCCGCGAAGGATGCCTACCCGTAGACAAAAAAAAGGAGTGCAAGCACCCCAGTATTGGGAATAAAAGCAATTTGCGAAGAAGTTAAAAACTAGTAGATGCCGACATCATGAAAGAAATCCATTATCATAGCTGGCTGTCAAACCCAGTAATGGTGAAAAAACATGACGGCAGTTGGAGAATGTGCGTGGACTTCAAAGACTTAAACAAAGCATGCCCCAAAGATGGTTATCCGTTGCCAGAAATAGATTGGAAGGTAGAATCCCTCTGTGGGTACCCCTTCAAATGCTTTCTAGATGCATACAAAGGATACCATCAAATAAAAATGGCGGAAGAGGACGAGGAAAAGACGGCGTTCATCACAAGTTAAGGGATATTCTGTTACTCAAAAATGCTGTTCGGGCTAAAAAATGTCGGAGCAACCTACCAGCGCCTGGTGGATAAGGCTTTCCAAAAACAGATTGGCCGAAACTTGGAAGTATATGTAGATAACCTAGTCATCAAGAGCCGAACGGAAAAAGAAGTGACCAGAGACATGGAAGAAACATTTAAAACTCTTAGGGAGATAAACATGAAGTTAAACCCCAAAAAATGTGCTTTTGGAATGAGGGAAGGAACCTTTCTGGGGTACAAAGTGGACGCGGACGGACTTAGAGTATGTCCTCCACTTGCCATCTCCAAAGTGTCTGAAGGACGTGCAAAAATTAAATGGGAAACTGGCAAGCTTAAACAGATTCCTGTCTAAATCAGCGGAAAAGTCCTTGCCATTCTTTAAAACCCTGAAAAAGTGCACGAAGAAAAGTGATTTCCAATGGACCGCGGAAGCTGAAATGGCATTTAAACAAATGAAGCAACTGATAGTCGAGCTGCCTATGTTAGTTGAACCAAAGGAAAAAGAGGAGTTGATTATGTATCTGGCAGCCGTAAAAGAGGCCATTAGTGCGGTCTTGATGACTGAAAGAGACGGGAGGCAAGTGCCTATTTACTTTGTTAGCCGTGCATTACAGGGCCCAGAAATTAACTACACCCCAATGGAAAAATTAATACTTGCTTTGGTAAGTGCTAGCAAGCGATTAAAAAGATATTTCCAGGCACACACAATAGTCGTGATTACTGACCAACCAATAAAGCAACTGCTGTCCAACCCGGAAGTAACAGGAAGGTTGCTCAAATAGAGATTCAAATTAGAAGCACGCGACATTCAGTACAGACCAAGAACGTCAGTAAAGGGATAAATTTTAGCAGACTTCATCATAGAACGTCCGGAGGATGACACATTTGATACGCCAATGGAGGAAGGGGAAGAACTTTCGGATCCATGGGTATTATTCGCGGACGAATCATCATGCATCGACGGTTCCGGGGCTGGTTTAATAATCACAAACCCAGAAGGAATGGAATTCACCTATGCTCTAAGGTTCAGATTTAATGCTACCAACAACGAGGCAGAATACGAAGCCCTAATAGCTGGTCTCTGGATAGCCGGACTAATAGGAGTACAAAATCTCCAAGCAAATGTAGATTCCAAACTTGTAGCCAACCAGGTAAATGGAGTGTACGTAGCAAAAGAGGCAAGCATGGTCAAATACATAGAAAAGGTAAAAAATCTCGCTAGTATTTTTAAAGAATTCTCCATAAAACAAGTACCCAGATGAGAGAACAAAAAAGCAAACGCGTTAAGCAAGATAGAATCTATGAGTTTCGCCCACCTAAGCAAGGAAGTACTTGTAAAAGAACTCAGGGAAAAGTCAATAGATGAACAGGAGGTACTAGCGGTAGTAGAAGAGGAGGGGCATACTTAGATGACCCCAATCTACGAATACCTAACAGAAGGAATCCTCCCTGAAGAAAAGAGGAAGGCAAGGGCTGTACGCCGCAAGGAAGAAAGGTATGCCGTGATAAACAAAACACAATACAAGAAATCCTTCCTCGGTCTATGGTTGCGATGTGTTGGACCACTCCAAGAAAACTACGTTCTGAGAGAAATCCATGAGGGGTCATGCAATACGCATTCTGGACCAAGATCCATGGTAGCAAAAGCATTAAGATTAGGGTACTACTGGCCAACTATGCACACGGATGCTAGAGATTTGATAAGAGGATGCAGTGACTGCCAGGTCCACCGACCCGTGCCAAAGAATCCACAGGAAAAGCTAACGCCCATCACGTCTCCATGGCCATTTTATAAGTGGGAAATTAACATAGCCAGACCTTTTCCGGAAGGCCCCGACAAGGTCAAGTTCCTGATAGTGGCAATGGATTACTTCACCAAATGGATAGAATCAAAACCCATGGCAACCATAACAGGAGCCCAAGTTAAAAAATTCGTATGGGACAATGTGGTATGCAGATTTAGCCTTTCGAAAGAAATGGTATCTGACAACGGTAAGCAATTTATGGATAACCCATTTAATGACTGGTGTGAAAAGCTAAGTATCCGCCAATGCTTTGCTTTCGTTAAACATCCCTAAACTAATGGCTTGGTAGAAAGGGCAAACAGAAGTTTAGGAGATGGAATCAAGGCGCGGTTGGGTGAGCATAATAAAAATTGGGTAAAAGAAATCTCACATGTCTTGTGGGCACATCGTACCATGATCAAGTCAAGTAATGGAGAAACACCATTCTCGTTAACATATGGAGCGGAAGCGGTGATCCCAGTGGAAATTGGCATGCCAACCTTAAGAACTGCGGAAGTTGATATGATCAAGAACAATGAAGCTTTGGGAATCAATCTGGACCTTTTGGAAGAAAAAAGAGAGCAGGCAGCAATCCAGGAAGCAAGAAGCAAAGCCAAGATGGAGAAGTACTATAACGCCAGGGTCCGAAGCACGAGCTTCCGCCCGGGAGACCTTGTCTACCAGAGCAACGAAGCAAGCCATGCGGAAGACGGGGGCAAGCTCAGACCTAAGTGGGAAGGACCATATGAAGTCAAGGAAACATTGGGCAGGGGAGCATACAAGCTTAGAGATCGCAATGGAAATACCCTTCCATGAACGTGGAATATCCGCAACCTTAAAAAATGCTATATGCATGAAATGTAAGCACCTCTTGCACGCAAGGCAAAGCTGAAAAGAGAGCACTGCTCGAATTTTCTTTGTTTACTTTATACTTCGCAAAAATTACTTGAATATTGCATGAATCGGTAAGACGCGCACGTTTGAGGGCACGACCCATAAATATTATCCCGAATAATAAAGGAATGAGTAACCTAGCAACCAACTCAAGTATGTAAGAGGCATTGCAAGCCTGTTACTAGGAAAATATCCCACAAACATCTTACTAAGACTATCATCACAAGCATGCGACAGTGATAAAATAAGATAGCATGGAAAGTACTAACAAAAAACGAATGTCAACAAATGTTACACAACAATTACAAGTAATATTTACATACAGACAAAAGTCACAAGAAGACCACATGCGGCTACGCACTAAAATGACAAGAATACAAGATTAGGGAGCGGGAACATGCTCCGGTGTGGTATCTAGCTCTTCCTTTTCAAAAACAACCTTAGGGGATTGAGGAACCAAAGTGGATAACATCTCAGTGACCGGATTGGTTTGCACAAAGGTAGTTGAAAGAGCAGTTGTCACGGCTATAGCAACATCCGCAGAAGAGCTCGCCTCACCAGTTAGATTCCTAGCGGATAGGGGCTCGACCAATGGAAGAATGGAATCCGTAAAAGACAGGCGGCGAGCAGCTGCGTCCCCTCTAAGCCGTAAGACACGATTGTGTGCCACCTTAAAGGAAAAAGCCAAGGAAGTTTCTCTAATGATTACCTGATCCTCCAGGCGGTGAATCGGAATCATGAGTTGATCAAATGAAGGTTGCAGCTGGCTGGCTTTAGAAGTTTCGGCATCGGGACCTTCCAAGCGGAGAAGGTCCATAATGTCCGCCATACTAGCGTCCTTATCGGCTTCTAGCTGAGCAAGGAGCGAAAAGCTTACACCTTGAAGGGCATTGATGGCAGCAACATAGTCACTCTCTGCGGAAGGGTTAAAAGCGGCGACATCTGTAATACTCCTTCTGACTGTCCCATGCTCAATTCCTGCTGCTAAACCATCATGCATGCCTTTGTCAATGGCACGACCTATAGCCTCACCCATAGCTGATAGGTACTCAGGAGATGAAAGGTACTTCGTTAGCACAAGCTTGAGTCCACGGATAAGGATCCACCTCCGCCTGGCTATGTTGGTTAAGAAGCGGGGGTAAAACTCAGAATCCATATGGAGGGCCATTTCCATAAGGTCAGAATCCATAGTCGCAACGCGTTCGCTCAGAACCCCCATCTGCTCATCATGCATCTTCTCAACCTGTTCTTTAAAAAGCTCCAAGGCAGACTCCAGTGAACCTTTCTGTGGCAACAACAACAAAAAAAAGAGAAATTTTTTTAGTCATAATAACACAGGTAAAAATACGATCAAAGACGTAAGGAAACCTGTGGATACCTGAGCGGCAAGACAATCCCTCTCGGATTCTAAGGAAGCTACCTTGGAATTGAGCTCAACAGAAAGATTGGAAACCTGAGAAGAAAGGGACGCCAGCTCAACTTCCTTGGAAGCAGCCGCAGACTCAAGGGCTTCAACCCTATCAGACAAAGAATTCTTCTCTCCTTCAAGAGCAAAAATCTTCTCTTTTAAGTCCCTTAGCTCAGTACCCTTAGCAGCATCCACAGCCTCTACCACAGATAGTTGACTACGAAGGGAGATAGCTTCAGCAGCCTCAGCCTCCTTCAAATACAACAAAGACTTTAGATGTGCAATTTCTGCGTCCTTCTCTGAAAGAAGGACAGTCTGCTCAGCACATCTATCTTCCAGCTCACCCTTCTTCTCCAAAGTATGTTCCGCTCACATCCTTACTTCTGCCCCCAAACACACCTGCCGTGCGGCCCCAACATTGAACTCAGAATAAAGCTAATCGTAATCTATGGCATGCAGCTGTGTAAACAAAGCAGGAGGGGCAAGATGATTCGTTATATCACGACAGACGTAGGGATCGTCAAGGACAGAGTCATTGGTTACCTTCCATCTTGGAATATATACATGACGCATGCTTTCAGTATCAAGGCTCTGGGAAGCATAAAAAGAGTCGAATAAGATGGAAGGGTTCTTCAGCTTAGAAATACTGCCAGCATCCGCATCAACCCCACCTGTAGACGCAGAATCTCCAACATGTTCAAAGTCTTTAAGCGTGTCCTTAACCTTTAAATTAGTAGCAATATTAGCATCAGCAGTAGTGGTAACGGCGACTGTCACTACCGGAGCATCCTATACATCTGAAAAAAACACAATTTCCTCTCTCAACCAGCACTTAAGTAATTCATTCGCATCAACCCCAGCATAAGAATCACATTCCTACGATTTTTAGTTCATCAATGGCCAATCTAAAATTACTCAGACAAGCATAATATGGCCCGCCTTTCCCTGAAGAAAACCAATGAAAGTGTTGGTTCACTGAGTCTTGGATTTTCTTTAAAGGTACATCACTCATGTATGCCTTAACTTATAATCCTACTATCTATGACTCCCTAGTCAAACAGTTCTGGCAAACTGCCACAGTCAGAACACTTGCTAATGGGACTCAATAATTAAACGCCAAATGTCCCCCCCCTTTATAGACTCTAAAGAGTAACTAGACTATTACTGAGGCATCTGTCCCATAAAGTAAACTTTTAATTGTGCGATGCAACAGGAATACATAATTTATTCTGATCTGAAATATAGTGCTGGAATAGCTACCATAGGTATGTTACTAAGGGTAAATTAACTTTTTGGAAAAAGAATTTTACACCCCAATGGAAATTTTTAATCCATCATATTTTACACTTGCTAAGCCCTAAGTCTGGTGGATGGGATCAATTTGGTAGTACTATTGCTACTGCATTAATCTGTCTATCTAGCAATAGGGTTTAGTTAATTTTTTTCAAAATGAATTTTTTGATTGATGGATCATTAACTAAGAGAGTAATCAAAATTTTAATGTATCTACTGTTTTTTACAAAATCCTTTGGATATTACAACGTAAAATAAAGGAAGTATTAGCCCAACTTTGACCTAAGCTTTTGGCAAACATGAAAAAGGGGTTTAATCAGGGGATATTGTACCATTGCTGTCTGCTATGTTGGCAGGGGCAGCTGTGGATCAAGGTGAAGGCTCAGCACAACCAGCTGAACCCCATCACACACCTATTGATCCAATCTCATCCACATCCTAACAACCAATTCCATCACCACCTATTCCATCACCTCATCCATCACCACTTCCTCATTCACCACCTCATTCCACCACCTAAATCACACAAACCTCATTCACCACATCTAATACACCACCTCATCACCACTCCAATCACCACTCATTCACCATCCATTCACCACCTCAATCTCTACCTCATCTTTCCCGGGCACCTATGTCCTATGAAAGTAACCTCTCCCTGAAGGTAATACATCAGGAAGTGCTGAGGATAGTATGCAACTTAAAGAATTGATGGTGCTTCTTTACCTACCCGTTGGGACCATGATTAATAGTTATAGAGAAAGAGTTAAGAACACCAAGCAACCACTAGTGAATGCGTGCTTAAAATTGGTAAAGAAGGTGATATATACTGGAAACAGCTTTGAAAGAGGAAATCTCAAAAAAGTACTCATATCTAAATCATAGGGTAAGAATCAGAGGATAAGAGGGAGGAAAACTCAGGATAATTTGACCTCTATTCCTTTGGTTATAGAATCCATGAAAGAGAAGTCAACAGATTTTGTTACTCCTACAAAAGCTTCAGGGGAGGCTCAAAAAGAAGAAATCAGTCCTACAATCTTGTAGAGCAGCTAAAACATTCTCAAAAGGTTTGCTTTCTCAGGGTGTTTAGAAGGAAAAATCACTGATAAGGGGCAAAGAGATACAGATGGGAGCAAGGTCTATGGCTAAAAAGATTGATACTGGATTGGATGCTGAAGAAGAGATTAATACTGGCAGAGAAGAGATTAATACGGAATTGAGAAGTTAGTCTGGTAGTACTAAAGTATTCTTGTACTTCTAGTAAAAGGGGTCCAAAGGGAAGGAACAGGCTCCAATGGGTTGAAGCGATATCCAGTCTACACACTAAAACTAAAGAACAAATAAGAACAAGAGAACTGGATTGGAAGAGGCTATAAAGTTTCAAGCTCAACTGGATGAAGAAGTTGCAAAGTAGATTCATTTAGATAAAATGGTAGCTCAAAGAATGGCAAAAGAGGAAGCTTCAATAAACAACAAAAGAAAAAGAAAGCTCAAGTTCAATTTTTATACTTAAGAAGTACTGGGATGCTTATTAAAGCAAGCTAGAAGCAAATTGCAAGTTTGTCAAAAGATGAGTGGGAAAAGATTTGCCTGAACAAGATTTTGTAAAAAGAATGGTAGATATGGTAATCAAAGAAAGAAACACTTTGCAGAGGAGACAAGAGCAAGGGCAAAGAGAAACAAACCCTTGACTCAGTCATAAATTAAGGATACTATATGGGTCAAACTATCTAAGGAATCCAGGAACTTGGAAGCTTTCTCATTTAAAGAATGAAATTTGAAGAGATTAAAGAAGAGTTTGATAAGTTGGTTCAGCAGATTGATACTTTTGTTCCTATAAATCTTGAAGCTATAAAGGCAAAATTCAAAAGATATGGAGAAGAGCTTCAGACAAAGACTTCAGAGAAACAAAAGATTGATGATAAAGATGTTCCAGCTATAAGAGAAAAAGTCTGCTGAAATAAAGGAAAAGAGCAATTAAAAAGAACAGGAAAAAGAAAGAAGCAAAAGGCTAGAAAAGGTATAAATGTTGACAAGAGTGCACAAAAAGATTCAGAAACTAATAAAGAGGAATCAATAACTAATGAATCCAACCCCTTTAGACAACGAAAATAATGATAGAGTGGCAAATTGGAAGATTATATTCAGCAAGGTCAATAGAAGTGTTTTATAGATAGATAAGAGCAATGGAACTTGAATACAATGATACATGACTTTTGGAGCTATGATTAAAGACTTCACAAGAGAGGATCTTATAGAGTTGTATAGATTGGTAATGAAGAAGTATAGAACAAATAGGCCTGAAGATACGTATGATAGAGTGCTTTGGAGTGATCTCAAGACTATGTTTGATCCACCTCTCAATGAAGATGCTATTTGGAGCTTACCACTTCAACAAAAGATGGTTAGTTGGAGGTACTATGATAAGTGTGAAGTACATTGTTTAACTTTGGAGGCATGCACTATATATATGTTAGCAGATAGAAAGTATCCATTGTCAAAAGAAGCTAGCCCAAGTGATGCTGAAAAATGAAGCTTCTAGATTGTAAAAATGAACTGAAGTTTGCTATAAACCTTGAAGATTATTGAGAAGCAAGCTGGGATAGAAAGAGATAAAGTTATCAGTAGCAGAGGCATGTTTTTAGAAACTGTGGACTATTATTTATGAAAGTGAGAAGGGTTTAGGTGTTGGCTTGAAACCACCCACAACAAATGGATATTAGATATGATTCACCATGCTTAATTAGGCATAAGGACTGGCTAGTCCAAAGCAAACGGCTTTGGTAAAGACTTCTCAAATCCATTAATGGTTGACAGTTTACTAAAAACTATATGGTAATCAATGTACCATAGTGTTGCACTAAAGCATTGGCTACTCTAGAGCAAATGGCTATTGGTAAAGAGATTTCAAATCCGTTGATAGCTGATAGTTTGCTAAAAACTATAAGGTTATCAATGCACCTTGTTACTACAAAGAAGCATTGACTAGTCCATAGCAAACGACTCATGGTAAAGACATATCAAATCTATTGATGGCTGGTAGTTTGCCAAAAACTATAAAGCCAACTTAGTTGGATGTTGCTGGCTGTTTAGCCTTGAAGAGGAAGACAAAGGACTAAACGACAAAGTATGATATGGTTTTTTAAAGAATATCCAAAACAAATTATCCATTCATAGAGAAGCTAAGGACTTGAAGACAGCTTAGATACAATTCTCAAAAGCCCAAACTAAGACAACTGAAGAAACTTGAAGTTAACAAGTGAAGTTCAAGTTTAGGGGAGATTGTTAGGAATTTTGTATAACAGAATTAATTCTGTTAGTATTATAGTTAGTTCTGCTAGTATCTTAGTTAGTACTGGCAGTATTAAATTAGTTTTTAATACAGTTTATGTAATAGTTAAGTCTGCTTACGCAGAAATTAGTAGAGTTAAAGATATGCATGAGATATCTTAGAAAGATATGCATTATCTTTATACGCTTTTTGTAAAGCCCATTAGGGTTGTCCTTAGTCTACCTAAAATGATCCCTAGGCCATAGCCATAGATATAGTTCTACAAAATCATAGAGATTAATATAAGTAAACATAGTTTTGTAATTTGTAACCTAGGCATATTACAAAGTTTCAAATAAAAGTGTTTTTGATTGTGTTTTACTTTTACATTGTATAAATTCTGCATAAATCAATAGTGGTTAATCATTGTTTTCCATCATTGTTACTTTAGATTTATCTAGGCAACAAACCCTTTACAAGCTAAAAGGTTAAGATCCATAAGCATAGGGATCCTACAGCAAAGACTTTAGATTGTTAATTTCCCGCGTTCCTTCTCTGAAAGAAGGACAGTCTGCTCAGTACATCTATCTTCCAGCTCACACTTCTTCTCCAAAGTATGTTCCGCTCGCATCCTTACTTCTGCCTCCAAACACACCTGCCGTGCGGCCCCAACATTGAACTCAAAATAAAGCTAATCGTATCCAGGGCCACAGCTATGTAACAAAGCGGATGAAAAGACATTCATCATATCACAAAAAACATAGGATCATCAAGGACAAATTCATGGTACCTTCGCATCTCCGAATATACTAACAAAAAAGACTATGCAAGCATTAGTATCAAGGCTCTGGGAAGCATAAAAATAGTCCCGATAATATGGAAAGGTTCTTCCAGCTTAGAAATACTGCCACCATGCCGCATCAACCCCACATGCGGGCGCATAATCTCTAGTATGTTCTAAGTCATAATCGTGTCCTTAACATCATTCAGGTTCATAAGCAACAGATCTGATAAGAGAAGCGGCCTCATAATATGAACCTGAATGATGAGAACTATCTGAAGAGACAACATACCTTATATGGGGATGATGGGTCCGCAAATTCAGCCCAGAAACAGAATCCACAGGTTCAACATCAGGAATAGGGGTCACGGAGGCAGTGGCAACAGGTCTCATAGCATCACTAGGGATAACAGAGCCCTCCGGAACCATGCCGCAAAGGGCAGAAAGAGATTTCCCGCCAGTACTAGGAGGTAAAGACTGATGATCATCCCTCAACTTTTTTGGAGGAAGAGCAGAACCACTAGCGTCCCTAGTTACCTTTCTCTTTTGTTTCTTTTGGGGCTTCTCAGCAACAACTTCTGAAGCATCTTTAGCAATAACCTCCTCCTGAACATCATCATCTTTTTTAGCAGAATGCTCCTGTCCAGCATTATCTCCCTCGTCAAAAAGCCGGTCGATGATGTCGCTACTGCCTCCTGAGGCAGCGGTGCCAGGAGGATCCAAGGCAACGGTACGGCCCTCAGTCATCTTCAGCAATTTAAGCTCTCTATCAGCAAGATTCCTTTCCCCTACCCGTACCTTAGTGGGATCAGAATGACGAATAAACGCAAATAGATCCATCTCTGCAAACGTAACAATAAGAAAGGTGTTAGAAACGATAACAACAAAACAAAATTTCAGGCGCAAAACAAAAAAAATATACCCACCCTCATCACCATCCCAGAATGTTGGATAAGAATTCTCATCCAGCGTATAGTAACGGCTAATACCAACCCAACACAAGAAGGGTTCCAGAAATTTCCAGAACGGAGCGGTATGAGTCCGCAAAAACTCGCACGCCTCCGTAACATACCGAGAAAGTTTAGGAGGAGGGTCTTTACTTAAAATTTTACTTTTCACAGATACAGAAAGGGGAAAAGCCTTGGAATCAACCCAGAAAAAATGGTCGTTCCAATTCTTCACGGAATCTAATGGTTTACTATGGCAAACGGGAGCCGTGTCAGAACGTTTGCTAAACGACATCTACCCTTTAGTGTAAGAACTAGTGTAGAACGCACGAAATAAATTAACGGAGGGCTGATATCCGTGGACGCGACATAAAATCTCAAAGTGGGAAACCTTAGCCGCCCCAAACACAGAAAGTTGTGAAAGATGAATACGAAAATAATCAAGAACATCCACAAGAAATTGAGACAAGGGAAGCCGATAGTTAGCAAAATCAAAAAATCGGGTATATGCACCAATCTTGCCATCGGGACTTTGTAGAATACTTTTGTTCTGACTAGGAAGTGAAGGATGAACAGAAGCAGGTATATGATATTTGGTGCACAGTGCATCTAAAGATTTTTGGTTCAACTTAGATTTAATATCACGAATCGTACTCATCGTGATATATAAGAAAAGAAAGAAAACCTAACCTGGTAGCCTAAAAGAAAGATGAAGCGGTGGGAAGCGTGGAAACTGGCTAACAAAGCTCGAAAATTTTAACAATGGTGGAATTCGTGAAGAAAGAGGAAAGAGAAACAGTAAAAACGAAGGGGTATTTATACCCTTGGCATAGTAAATGCACAAGGCAGAAGATGATGACACGTGTAATACACCATGCCAACTGACGGGTGAGATTTAAGATAAAGAAGATGTGATGCCAGTTAGGTAACTGACACCAAGTCGTGTCAGTCAGAAAATAAAAGGTCAGGGTGAAAACACGTCACCCAAACCCTACCTAACTATCCAGTAAGAAGTTGCGGAGAAGCCACTAGTCACGGAGGAAAAAGTCTTGCGACACTACAAAGTCCAGCAAGCTACACCGCACGCGTCAAAGTACCGCAAGCAATGAACTTACTAGACTGGGGGGACTTGATGACGTATAATAGGCATACCAGGCCTCTGGACCTGGGCCGTATTATTACAATGGGCCCCGAGCCCAACTAAACAAATAACCAGGCCAAAACTAAGCCCAAGATAGCGTTGGCACGACCCAAACATAGCAAGACGGACGCGGGCCGGTTTAGGCCGCTTCCGCTTACCACCCACAGAAGGGAACCGCATCCGTAGTCACGATTACCGCGGATCCTTGCCCGACAAGGGTCCCACTCTGGCCACTACAATTATAAGCGAAATACTAGGAAACCCTAGTACCAGCTTTCCCTATAAATAGTCCCACTCTGACACACTACAAGCTACAAAATTCTCTGACATTCTCTACACACACATATATTCTCTCACAGCATGAATACTTACTCTTACGCCGGAGTCCAATAGTGGGGTCTGTCCCCACGATAAGGCTGACGGTTCTTTTCTTTACATGTGCAGGAGATCGTCTCTTTTACTTGCTCTAGTACAAGATCCAATCCATTAGTCGCTTACCGGCCCAACCCAATAAGCGTCCTCGATACATTTTATTCCCCAACACACATTTTGTACTAACACATGCAAAGAACATATATATTTTGTCTACTCACAAAGAAGGGCGAGCTTCCCGTTGACTCACATAAGCAAAACCAACTGCCTCATCCTGAAAAAAGCAACATTTTGAAAGTATTACATTACGCCAAATAGGAAAACGGTAGCAATGAAAACAAATTTAAGAAAATAACAATCACCTCAAGAAGTTGTTTAGCCTACAGTGGTGTTATGTTGGTATTTGCTCCAATGAATTTTAGCATTTGCTCCTCAGTTATGCCACCCTGTACAAAGCCACCATAAGTTTGCATAAGTTGTGCTTAATGGAGAATTTTGGCTCTTTGATTACTACTTGTTTGGCTTCGATATTTTAACCAATTTCCCTTTGGTTTTTTTGATCTATGGACTATTTAACATGTTAAGTGCCGTTCAAGTATCTTACTTTCCAATATCCTTATCAAAAAAATCCCAATTATGGTAGTGTTAGTTGCAAAAGGGTGAGTATAATACTTCAAAATCGATCATTTATTCCTGTTTGAAAGAAAGATAACAAATTATAATACAGTAATGGTTTATTAATCGTTTTTATGAAAATACCTTTGGTGGCATCCATTCGACACCATGGAGAAGGGATGCTACATTGTAACACTATTGGTATGTGCTTAAATACACATACCTTTTACCTTTAAAAACGAGCTAAAATAACCAAAAACGGACTTAAAATGCCAAATATACGCTTGTTTTGCTAATTGTGTTGTGCAGGAACGGATAACTAAGAAAAGGACGAA